>CAVLJG010000006.1:92015609-92295391 GCA_963669975.1 Acanthoscelides obtectus
GTTTAATTAGGAACTAGCGCAGTTGCTGGCACGCTAACGCTATGCAAAATATTGCACGTTGATGTCTTTATTTAAAACCTCACGTAGCGCAGTTGCTGGTATGCTAATGCAATGCTAGCGATAACTTTATCCCTATCTCTAATCATTTTTTATCCTTTGGCATCTTTGATCTGGTATCTGGTATCAGGTATCTGGTATTTGGTATCTGGTGTCTGGTATCTGGTATCTGGTATCCGGTGTCTGGTATCTGATGTCTGGTATCTGGTGTCTGGTATCTGGTATTTGGTATCTGTTATCTCGTTATCTGGTATCTGGTATCAGGTATCTGGTATCAGGTATCTGGTATCTGGTATCTGGTATTTGGTATCTGGTGTCTGGTATCTGGTATCTGGTATCCGATGTCTGGTATCTGGTATCTGATGTCTGGTATCTGGTATCTGGTGTCTGGTGTCTGGTATCTGGTGTCTGGTGTGTGGTATCTGGTATCTGGAATCTGGTATTTGGTATCTGTTATCTCTTTATCTGGTATCTGGTGTCTGGTATCTGATATCTGGTGTCTGGTATCTGGTATCTGGTGTGTGGTATCTGGAATCTGGTGTCTGGTGTCTGGGATCTGGTGTCTGGTGTCTGGTGTTTGTTGTCTGGTGTCTGGTATCTGGTGTCTGATGTCTGGTGTTTGGTATCTGGTATCTGGTGTCTGGTATCAGGTATCTGGTATCTGGTATCTGGTGTCCGGTATCTGGTGTCTGGTGTCTGGTATCTGGTGTCTCGTATCTAGTGTCTGGTGTCTGGTATCTGGTGTCTGGTATCAGGTATCAGGTATCTGGTATCTGTTATCTGGTACTTGGTATTTGGTATCTGATATCTGGTGTCTGGTATCCGGTGTCTGGTTTCTGGTATCTGGTATCTGGTATCTGGTGTCTGGTATCTGGTGTCTGGTATCTGGTGTCTGGTATCTCGTATGTGGTGTCTGGTATCTGGTGTCTGGTATCTGGTATTTGGTATTTGGTATCTGTTATCTCTTTATTTGGTATCTGGTATCTCGTTTCTGGTATCTGCTATCTGGTGTCTGGTATCTGGTGTCTGGTGTCTGGTATCTGGTATCTAGTATCTGGTGTCTGGTGTCTGGTATCTGGTATGTGGATCTGGTATCTGGTATCTGGTGTCTAGTATCTGGTATCTGATATCTGATATCTGGTGTCTGGTATCTGGTATCTGGTGTCTGGTATCTGGTATCTGGTGTCTGGTATCTGGTATCTGGTATCTGGTGTCTGGTATCTGGTATCTGGTATCTCGTATGTGGTGTCTGGTATCTGGTGTGTGGTATCTGGTATCTGGTATTTGGTATCTGTTATCTTTTTATCTGGTATCTGGTGTCTGGTATCTGGTATCTCGTTTCTGGTATCTGCTATCTGGTATCTGGTGTCTGGTATCTGGTGTCTGGTATCTAGTATCTGGTATCTGGTGTCTGGTGTCTGGTATCTGGTATCTGGTTTCTGGTATCTGGTATCCGGTGTCTAGTATCTGGTATCTAGTATCTGGTATCTAGTATCTGGTATGTGGATCTGGTATCTGGTTTCTGGTATCTGGTATCTGGTGTCTGGTGTCTGGTGTCTGGTATCTGGTGTCTGGTATCTGGTATCCGGTGTCTGGTCTAGTATCTGGTATCTGGTGTCTGGTGTCTGGTATCTGGTATCTGGTTTCTGGTATCTGGTATCCGGTGTCTAGTATCTGGTATCTAGTATCTGGTATCTAGTATCTGGTATGTGGATCTGGTATCTGGTTTCTGGTATCTGGTTTCTGGTATCTGGTATCTGGTGTCTGGTGTCTGGTATCTGGTATCTGGTTTCTGGTATTTGGTATCCGGTGTCTAGTATCTGGTATCTAGTATCTGGTATGTGGATCTGGTATCTGGTTTCTGGTATCTGGTATCTGGTGTCTGGTGTCTGGTGTCTGGTATCTGGTGTCTGGTATCTGGTATCTGGTGTCTGGTATCTAGTATCTGGTATCTGGTATCTGGTGTCTGGTATCTGGTATCTGGTATCTGGTATCCGGTGTCTAGTATCTGGTATCTAGTATCTGGTATCTAGTATCTGGTATGTGATCTGGTATCTGGTTTCTGGTATCTGGTAACTGGTGTCTGGTATCTGGTATCTGGTTTCTGGTATCTGGTATCTGGTACCTGTCTTTTATAAGTTTTCATTTTCGTTTCCCGTTTTCCGTTTCCGTTTTCCGTTGTCCGTTTTCCGTTTTTCGTTTTTCGTTTTGGTTTTCGTTTTTCATTTTCATTTTTCGTTTTCATTTTTCATTCTTCATATTTCATTTTTTATATTTCATTTTTCATTTTTCATTTTGCATTTTTCATTATTCATTCATTTTTCATTTTTTAATGTCGCATGTGTCACCATTAATAGCACACAATGGCATTATAAAATCTTCGATATAGCATTAATGCCTCTATAAAATTGTATGACAAACTCAGATTTATGTGAGGAGCCGGCAACGTCGCATGTGTCACCATAAATAACACACAATGGCATTATAAAATCTTCGATATAGCATTAATGCCCTCTATAAAATTTTATGACAAACTCAGATTTATGTGAGGAGCCGGCAACGTCGCATGTGTCACCATCAATAGCACACAATGGCCTTATAAAATCTTCGATATAGCATTAATGCCCTCTATAAAATTGTATGACAAACTCAGATTTATGTGAGGAGCCGGCAACGTCGCATGTGTCACCAAAAAACACACAATGGCATTATAAAATCTTCGATATAGCATTAATGCCCTCTATAAAATTGTATGACAAACTCCGATTATGTGAGGATCCGGCAACGTCGCATGTCTAGCTACCGCACTTACAAAAAATGGCGCTTGACACTTGACATATGTGAACCGTGTTCGCCTAAGGATAGCACGTTCTTTCTTCAGTGTAAATGTTTTATGATTTGACAGGAATGAAAATTGTTTACCTTATTTAAATCTGCTGACGATTAATAAGGGTACCTCTCAAACTTCTTCAAGGATGAAATACATTATCACGATATAGATTCCACTGAGGCACTTCGTCTGAACCGAAAGACTGTAAACACTCGGCACGGGTCACTAGACTGTTGTTATCTGTTATTATATTATGCTATAAGCACAAAGTCTGCTATGTGTGGATTTCTGGTTCTTCGGAATTGATCTTTGGCATCATAGGTCTTACAATCTATTTGTCGTATTTAAGCTGTGATGACTTCTACAAATTGCTAACCGTCACACCGATTCCACTACCTAGTTGGGGGTAAAAGACAGGAATGAAAATTGTTTACCTCATTTAAATTTGCTGACGATTAATAAGGCCCTTTCAAACCGCTCTCAAACGTCTTGAAAGATGAACTAAATTATCTATAGATACACTGCGGTACGTCGTCTGAACCGAAAAACACTCTGCACCACTAGACACTTGCAAGACACACTGCTATAAGCACAAAGTTTTGCTATATTGTGGACTTGTTGCCTTTTTAGGATGGATCCATATAAACGTTCATCTAAAATTATGCCACCTTAGGGTTTACATCTATTTATCGTATTGAAAGTGATGACTTTTGTAAACAATCGCTAAACGTCAAAGCCTAAATGCGTAGCTGCCGGTAAAATTCCATCGTTGCCAAGGCATACTTGATTATCATTATAATAATGGCTATAGTCCGGTCCGTTTAGACTATGAAATATAGAAATTTTGAATCTTTTCGAAAATGTTGATTTTCACGCGTAAAAAAGGACAATTCTATTTGGCGTGATCCAATATTCGATGAAGCGACCAACTAAAGCCGAAAATGGCCGTTTCGGACGTTCCGCTCGCACTCGCTCGCTTTCGTAATACGATTATACCTACATTACCCCGCCTAACAGGAAATGGGGATCTGGAGGGGAAATTCAAAATTGAAACTTCTAAAAACTATCTGCATATCTTTGAATTTTCTAATCTGCCGAGTTTAAAAAATGCGATCGGGTAAGTGTCATATGTCGGTTTAATCAGGAGACTTTGGTCTTTCGTTTGCGAAAAAAAATCGTAGCTACGTCGCTCCGTAACGCAGGTCGTATCGACGAAGACAAAGTACGCCGAAAAACGGCTGTCATCGGTACTTTTGAGGCGCTCAAAGTTTACTTTTTCGAAATTTGACGGTAATTCTAACGGTCAGAATCGTTTCCTCAGCTCATTATCGTTATATTTCGATAGCTGTATAATTTTTACTCGCCCACGTACGGTAGTAATAGGCGAGGACAGAGCCGGATGACAAAGTGACTTTTTCGCGCGTCGAAAGTAGCGTGTTGTTGTCGGGCATTTTTAAAAAATCGAAACTTTCGACCAACAAGGGATAAAGGAAAAAAAAAAGACGCTATCTTTGAGTCCGATGTCCGGGCTTTCTCGCAAAAATCGTCAGGTTCGTAGCTTTTATCTTCGGAGGAGATAGAAAAAGCGCGTCGAACGGCAACGAAAATCTACCGATTTTTCAACTTTACCGGCCATTTTCGATCGCGTTCGTTCCTCCTACCGCGACAACTCTCGCTCCACCGTAAAGCGCCGAGTTTCTAGTTTCCGAAACGGTATCGTTTCCTTCCGAACGTTCCGCGAACCCGGAAAAAACCGGAAAATCGGAAAGTAGCGCGTAGTCGAGGAAATCAAAAAAATCGAAATTTTCGAACGAAACGGTCATAAAGAAAAAAAAAGAAAGCCGCTATCTTTGAGCCCGAAGCCGGGGCTTTCTCGCGCAAAATCGCCAGGTTCGCAGCTCCTTTTCTCTTCGGCGGAAACCTATGTTGAACGTCGGACCAGAACGAAAATCTACCGGTTTTTCCACTTTACCGGCCGTTTTCGATCCGATCCGTTCCTCTCACCGCGACGGCTCCCGCTTCCCGGTAAAGCGCCGAGTTTTCGTTTCCGAAACGGTATCGCTTTCTTCCGAACGTTTCGCGAACCGGGAAAAAAACGGAAAAACCGCGTCGACGTCATACGACAATTTCCGAACCACTACCAATTATACCTATTATACCAAATCGAACAAAAGATCACCGCTTAATATTATCGATAGCGCAGTTTCTGGCATGCTAACGCTATGCCAAATATTGTCCGTTGATGTCTTTATTTAAACCACCCGTAGCGCAGTGCTGGTATGTAATGCAATGCTAGCGATATATACTTTATCCCTATCTCTAATCGTTTTTATCTTTGGCATCTTTGATCTGTTATCTCGTATCTGGTATCTGGTGTCTGGTATCTGGCCTCTGGTATCTGGTGTCTGGTATTTGGTATCTGTTATCGCTTTATCTGGTATCTGGTATCTGTGTCTGGTATCTGGTGTCTGGTGTCTAGTACCTGTTGTGTCTGGTATCTGGTATCTGGTGCCTGGTATCTGGTATCTGGTGTCTGGTATCTGGTGTCTGCATCTATCTGGTATCTGATGTCTGGTATCTGGTATCTGGTGTCTGGTGTCTGGTATCTGGATTTGGTATCTGTTATATCTTATCTGGTATCTGGTTTTGGTGTCTGGTATCTGGTGTCTGGTGTCTGGATCTGGTATCTGGTAACTCGTATCTGGTATCTGGTATCAGGTATCTGATGTTTGGTATCTGGTATCTGGTGTCTGGTATCTGATGTCAGGTATCTGGTGTCTGGTGTTGGTATCTGGTATCTGGGTCTGGTATCTGGTGTCTGGCATCTGGTGTCTGGATCTGGGTTGGTATCTGGTGGCTGGTATCTGCTATCTGGTATCTCGTATCTGGTGTTTGGTATCTGGTATCTGGTGTCTGGTATCTGGTATATGGTATCTCGTTTCTGGTGTCTGGTGTCTGGTATCTGGTATCTGGTATCTGGTGTCTGGTATCTGGTGTCTGGTGTCTGGTATCTGGTATCTGGTATTCGTATCTGGTATCTGGTTCTGGTGTTGGTATCTGGTGTCTGGTGTTGGTTGCTGTCTGTGTCTGGTCTGGTGTCGATCTGGTATCGCTCTGGTGTCTGGTATCTGGTATCTGGTGTCTGGTATCTGGTGTCAGTATCTGGTTTCTGGTATCTGCTATCTGGTATCTGTTATCTTTTATAAGTTTTCAGTTTTCATTTTATTTTTTTTTTTATTTTTAATTTTTTAATTTTTATAATTTTAATTTTTCATTTTCGATTTTATTTTTGCTTTTTGATTTTTGATTTTTGCTTTTGATTTTTTTTCGTTTTCGATTTCGATTTCGATTTTCGATTTTCGATTTTTCGATTTTCGATTTTTCGATTTTTTCGATTTTTTTCGATTTTTCGATTTTTCGATTTTTCGATTTTCGATTTTTCGATTTTCGTTTCGATTTTTGATTTTTTGTTATTTTTGATTTTTGATTTTTGATTTTTGATTTTTTTTGATTTTTTTTCATTTTTTTTCATTTTTCATTTTTCATTCTTCAGATTTCAGTTTTCATTTTTTAGTTTTCAGTTATCAGTTATTTGTTATCTGTTATCTGTTTTCTTATCTGTTACTTTTTATCTGTTATCTGTCATCTTTTATCTGTTATAAGTTATCTGTTATCTGTTATATGTTACCACCTGTTACCTGTTACCACCTTTTACCTGTTATCTGTTATTTTCCATATAGCATTGAAAATATCCTGTATACAATTGTATAACAGACTCAGATTTATGTGAGATGCCGGCAACGTCGCATGTGTTGTTGTTAATACCATACATGGCGTTATAAAATCTTCCATGTAGCAAATTGTATAGCAGACTTAGATTTATATGAGGATCGTCGCATAAATCTAGCTATAACACGACTTGCAAAAAAATGGCGCTTGACACTGACATATGTCAACCGTGTTCGTCTGGATAGCAGTGGACTATGCTTTCTTCAGTGTATATGTTTTCTGTTTTGTAATGTCAATGTCATTGTCATAGGTAATTTTTTCTAACCTGGAAAATGAAATGTATTTTGTTTAAAATTAAAATTCAATAACTCCTATTGTGAGATGTGTGCATCTACAACATAATGAAAGGAAAAATTAAGATTCTGAAAGTTAATTCCTAAATATCATAGTAAGGAAATCCGTAAAACTAAAAAAAAAGTAAACATAAACACCTTGAGAAAACTTCTTCCGTATCAAGTGGTTAAAGTGGAGTTTTAAAACAATTTTTGTTGAAAATAAGGCCGTTAGTTTACAAGCAGGTATGTAACTGAGCGATCCGCTAATGTGTGTGTATCTTGCTTATAAAAAATGCTGTATTTAGATATTGCTATTCACATGAGTACCGTTCTTTGATAGGATATTTTCAAATTGAACTTTTGTCTTATTTTTACTATTTATTGCAGGAGAACAGTTGTTGAACCAGGTCCTGGTGCATACTTATGTAGTTGTCACTTTGTGGATGGGAAAAAAGAAAATAGACCTACATTGTTTAGGTATAATAGGGAGAAGCAATTGAACTTTCCATCGCCGAAAGAAGAACCCGTAAAAATAACAACAATGTGAAAATTGAACTCTATAATATGTTACTTCAAATTGGGCCCTTTTAAGGGATGTATGTAATAATTATGTGATCTGCAGAAATAAAAATAGTTTAGATACAACACATGGCATCATAAATTATTTTAATGTAGAGTTCAGTACTCGTATAGGTAACTTTCACTCCCCTGGCAGGCTTAATCTAAGCGATATCACAAATATGTCTATACCAAGTTACGATTATACTGTGCAAGAGTACTTATCTTACAAATTTTGACAAGTAATGGTGTCTGTTGTTTTGACAAGTCTTGGAAGTCACAAGTTCTTAAAGCAGCTACATTCTAAATCGATTTAGATCAAAATAAACAACTGCAGTGGCTGTGAAAGTCTTAGTAATTTTGAAAACTTTGGTAGTAGATATGATTATCAATGCTATTTTTCAGCGCTTTGCATATTCCTTCATCTGCTTGATAATATTTGCCAATCGAAGGGATAGATGACAAGTTTGTTTACTTATTTTCCATTTATACATACTACTCAGGTGAGATACTACTACTACAAGGTTTTTACAATATTTATGAGTTTGTTGGTGGTAAAGTTCTTCGTTTGGGAAAAATTCAACAGAAGCAGATGAACAATGCTCGCTTTATGATCTGGAGAAAAATGTGCTATCGCTTTAAAATAAAATTTCCTCTATTTTTTTAATGTTGTATGATTATGATCAATCAATTAGAAACATGACATATAATAATAACATCTCAAAAAATTAGACCAGAAGCTTGAAATTATTAAGTACTATAGTTGTTGGACAGTAAGTAATAGTATCGCTTGAAAATCAAATTTTGTAATCTGTTTCCTCTGATTCAATAATGAATTTTTCTGTAATCTATGATTAAGATCAGTCTTAGAAACAGGACAGATGTGAGTATCCTTGAAATTAGACATATAATAATAACATCTTTAAAAACAGAATAGAAATTTGAAATCATCAAGTGCTATAGTTTTTTGACAAGTAATGGTGTCTGTTGTTTTGACAAGTCTTGGAAGTGACAAGTCCTTAAAGCAGCTACATTCTAAATCGAAGTACATACATTCTGCATTGAGATCAAAATAAACAACTGCAGTGGCTGTGAAAGTCTTAGTAATTTTGAAAACTTTGGTAGTAGATATGATTATCAATGCTATTTTTCAGCGCTTTGCATATTCCTTCATCTGCTTGATAATATGTGCCACTGTTAGCCAGCTAATAGGTACTGAACTGAGGGTCAAGACTGAACTCTTACTGAACTTCATAGAAGTGACTGACTACTTACGTTTGCAATAGAAACACATAAACTGTAAACACTTCACACAACACTTTCACTATTTGTAGCTGCGATTGCTTGTTCTAAGCTTCTAATTAATCCTTATTAACGGGAGCCTCATTATTAAGATTTCGATAATGTTTACATTCATACATTGTAGGTTAGAAATCGGAGGTGATGCAATCAGACATACGCTTTATATCAATCGGTTAGAAAAGCGGAGCTTTATGCCATATTGTAAAATTATAACATGAATAGGGGCTTACAATCATTTTTTATAGTATTTATAAACCGATGATGATTTCAATAAATTGATGAACGTCAAAGAATAATTGCAGCCTTTGGCGGTAGACATCGCAATCTGTAAAATAAAAAACTACTAGATTCATCCGATTTTAATGGCTCTAGTCCGGTCCGTTTAGACAATGGAATATAGAAATTTTGAATCTTTTCGAAAATGTTGATTTTCACGCGCAAAAAAGGACAATTCTATTTGGCGTGATCCAATATTGGATGAAGCGAACATGAAGCCGAAAATGGCACGTTTTTGACGTTCCGCTCGCACTCGCTCGCTTTCGTAATACGATCTACTACTACCCCGCCTAACAGGAATCCGGGGATCTGGAGGGGAAATTCAAAATTGAAACGTCAAACTAAAAATGTGTGCATATCTTTGAATTTTGTAATCTGCCGAGTTTAAAAAATGCGATCGGGTAACGTGTCGTATGTCGGTTTAATCAGGAGACTTTGGTCTTTCGTTTTGCGAAAAAAAATCGTAGCTACGTCGCTCCGTAACGCAGGTGCGTATCGACGAAGACAAAGTACGCCGAAAAACGGTTGTCATCGGTACTTTTGAGGCGCTCAAAGTTTACTTTTTCGAAATTTGACGGTAATTCTGACGGTCAGAATCGTTTCGTCAGCTCATTATCGTTATTTTTCGATAGCTGTATAATTTTTACTCGCTCACGTACGGTAGTAATAAGCGAGGACAGAGCCGGATGACAAGGTGACTTTTTCACGCGTCGAAAAGTAGCGTATTGTCGAGGAATTTTTAAAAAATCGAAACTTTTCAACGTAAACGAATAATAATGATGAAAATAGTATTAAAAGAGTGTCCGAAGCATGGACTTTCTCACGCAAAAATCGTCAGGTTCGTAGCTCCTTTATCTTCGGAGGAGATAGCTGATATACGGCGAAGCAGCGCGCTTTATACGCAAAAAAGTCATTCTTGACGACGTTCGAGGTTCGTTTATTCGAAACGGGTACCGTAAACGAAAAAACGTCTCTCCGCGTAATTTGTAGCGCTCGCCGAGATGTACGAAACGCGGCACGCGAAATTCCTTTTCTCTTCGGCATAAGGGAGATATCGTAGTTTTCAAGGCGATTCGTCTTTTTGTCGCTTTTTTTTCGAACATTTCTAGAAAAAAAACCGAGACGCGGAACCGAACAGATTTAGCTAATAGGCACGTATTTTTCGTTTAGCTATCGAACGAGACCGATCTCGAGTCGATATTTCGATAAACGGCGAAACCAGTGTGAAATAACGCCGCGTACCGTCCGAAAACGGTCGATTTTTCGACTTTACCGGCCGTTTTCGATCCGATCCGTTCGTCTCGCCGCGACGGCTCTCGCCCGCCCGTAAAGCGCCGACCGTCTACTTTCCGAAACGGTACCTCTTTCCCTCCGAACGTACCGCGAACCTCCTAAAAAACCGCGAAAACCGCGTCGACGTCATGCGACAATTTCCGAACCCCTACCAATACTACCAATCCAAAACAATCGATCACCGCTTAATATAGTCGAATTTTGAAAAATTTTTCATCAGTTTTTTTTCAAATAAAAATTGTGCATAAGTTAACGAGTAATCTTCTAAGTGTTATACCATTTTGGAATCGTTATTAAATGCGCCAACTTTTGAGGTTACTTGCCAAACTCTCGTAGTACATTTTTTTCCAGTACAGCCAGTTAAAGTTTTACTTTGGAATACTTGGTTGGGAAATAAGTGGCAATGTTTCCTGAACGAGAAAAGTTGGCAGTAAGGTTGAGACACCAGTTTGAAGATGCATTTTCATCATTACATTGTAAAAATAAATCTAAAAAAAGTTATATTTGTAGTAACAGGAGTTGACAGACTGCCGTAGGGCGTGTGAAATTTCTATATCTTCTTCAAAGACCTATAATTTTCAAAACACATACATAAAATTTCTTTAAATATTTTTCTGATAGCTGTTATGACTTTGCCTATCACCTGGTTTCAGCTTGATGTCGACTTCTGGGACACCCTGTATAGCCTGAAATCTCCTGAAAAGCAAGTTGATAAGTAATAAACTAAAAATTAAATTATATAAAACTGTAATAAGGCCATTAGTTAAATTTGCTTGTTTAACATGGATCTTGAGGAAGGCAGATATAAATATACTAGAAGTGTGGGGAAGAAAGGTATTAAGGAAAATTTTTGGAGGCAAACAAAACAATGGAGTATGGGAAAGAAGAACAAACCAAGACCTTGCAGAGTGTATAAGAATCACAGGATATATAATAGCACAAAGGTTGAAATGGCTAGGGAATGTAGAAAGGATGGCAGAAAATAGGATTCCAAAAATGATTGTTAGCAGAAGCATAGGAGGCAGAAGAGGGGAGGGAGACCGAAGGAAAGATGGAAGAGCGAAGTAGAAGCTGATCTGAGAAGCTTAGGTGAACAAAACTGGAAATTCATGTGTCAAATAAGAAGAAATGGAAAGAAATTACAATAAAGCCTTTCAGGCCTTTTGCTTCTATCCAAAATGTCGTATAGTTAACACATTACGAGAAATTAAAAGGTTACATGCACATATAATGATATTTCCGCTTATAATGGCTAAAATGAGAATCTAAGAGTAAAACATACTAGTATTTTTGTAGAGAATAAATTTCAATACAAAAAAGCTTTTCTAAGTTTTTTCGGCACCTTGATGATTCTTGGGGTATAAGGAGGGAAGGTGAAGATTCGTACCAACACAGTCGCGCGACACACATAGAATAACTTCACAATCTTTATCTGTGGTCAATAATATCATTTTAAAAGTAAATCCATTTTCACTGCCCCGTGAAAATATGAAAAATGTAATTATGTCATAATTTTTGATATTTCATTATGAAGTCTCATATGGTCTATTGGCGATTCTGTCACTGGGTAATTGCAGTAACATTCGCAGCAATTTGAATGGAAGAGGATTTGTCGTAGATAATGCTAGTTTATGACATTACCTCCTTTGCATTAAATCAGTGCAACGGTTGCTGATGCTGCCCAGTGACAAAATGGCCAATCAACAGACTAAGGGGAGTGAGTGACTTGAATTTTCATGATGAAACCATGAGAAACAGCCCGGAAATAATACATTTCCTATATTTAAGCGTGGCAGAAAAAATAGATCCACTTTAACATGGGATTGTTGATCATAGATATTGTTTACGAAGTATGAAAATATGTTGTATGCTTACTCGTGGATAATGTACGCAGAGCGAGGAGTATGCCACGTCACTGTTTCCATAGGAACTTTTAACGAAAGCTTTTCATCCTTGAATAACTATCAAAGTATCAAAAAAAACAAGAAAGTTTCATTTCATACAAAGAGGATAGTAGTATTAGTAAGCTTATGTTGTTTGTTGAGTCATGATGAGCGAACATATCGTTACATGTACCTTTACCCTTAAATTTCTGGTAATCTGTTCACTATGTGACAAATTAATATAGATCCAAAATGATGAACTTAATTCCCTACAAAGCTGTTATTATTTTGTTTTAAAATAGGATCGATTGTTTCTGATTTTCGATCAAACGAAAAATTCACTATCGCCAAAAATGGATGGAAAAATCACTTATTTCCTGGCCTGATTCGTTTGTTGTCCAACTTGATCCTGCTGACGATTGACAAAAAGCATGGAGCAGCAGATAAAAGACCGATAAAAGTTGTATTAACATTTGAAATACGCATATGTAATTTCCTGTTTATTTGATTTTGATAACCATAAATAATCAAGGTTTTACAATAATTCTCACAATTTTAGTGAAATGATCTATATCCAAAGATAGCTATAGTTAAGTTAGTTTACAATCAGATGCAAATTGTAATAAGCTATGTATGTACTCGTATATACAGATTGTTTCCTAAGTGAATGCCAATATTTGAGGAAGCGATTTTTGGGGTTCATTTCAAAAAGGAAATTTGATATAAGCATATGTTCTAAAGGTCTTAACTTCTGAGGTACAGAGTGACAAAATTTTCAAAATTAAATAATTTTTTATTGAATACCTATTAATTCCACTTTAGGTATTTTGATGAATTGGGCGAACATGTACTATGTATCAAGATGCATTTTTTGATATACTATAATATACTTCGTATGAAATTTTTCTTGTTTATTCTGTCCAACATGCAGATTGTTCTTGGAATCTCCCATTTTTTGGAAGCAAATATAAATACATGGTTTCCGCTTAAAGAAATGAATATCGTTAATATGACAATATCACCATGCAGAGAAACAGCTTTTATTTTTATTTGTGAAAAGTGCACCGAGCTGAAAACGTTCCAAAAATCAAATCTGCTCGTAAATGAATACACATTCTATTATTTTAATCTTGAGAAAAGTCAGTGACATGCCACATGATTGAAAACTTTACCACCCTGTATATCAAAAGTTACAAAAGTTTGACGTTTAGCCCCTTAAATCTTGACATTCAATTAGAGAACACCTTATATATATATATATATATATATGGATTTTTCATGTTATGGAACATGTAAATGACAAATAGTAATTGTTATTTTTCTCAATAAATAGTAAATATTACTCAAAGTGTAATTATTGTTTCAATGACACAATTCCTTCTGGAATAGGCAAAGTTAGTACTATGCCTGCCGTGTAAAGTCAAATCAATAAGTTGAAGCCAAATACTGCCTTTGGCATCTGTTATATCTTTCCTCTCTGAAGTTACATTTGTTGATTCAACACAAGATTTCTGAGTCAAAATACAGTATTCTCGATCAAAATATATTGTATCTATCTTATTTGTCCAAAATTAGTTTTTATCAAGTCATGTTCATCACCAAGCTTTGTATTAAATGAAACCTCTTCCAGATCAGATCACTTTTTCCTTTCCTCCTCGTCTGTCTCTGTTTCATTTGTGGTAGGCTTCAACATTTAATGCAATGGTGAATCTACTCCAATAGCATTTGACTTATTTGTCCCTTCAAAATTGGCAGTACACTTTTTCTATCTATTCTAGTTAATTTGTATTTTCAATTCTTCATCAATAACATAAATGATATATACAGGGTGGCGCACCGAAAACGAAACAGACGCATTTACTGGCAGCTCAGTTTTTTTTTGGAAAAACGCTCAGACCTGTCAATTTTGTTTTCGAGGAGGACACAAGTTTGGCGTTAACACGTGCAGCTCTCTGGGCGGGGGTGACACCAACCCTAAAATCTTAAATGGAAAGGGTGGTCGAGTGATACCTTATTTTAAAGGTCTTTCAGTAGTTTTGAAGATTTATTGATTTAAAGCTTAAAGTAGACTTTAATAGGTGCATCAGATTAGTTTGTACTACTTTCAGAAGAAATTTGACTAAAAGAATTTACTTAATAACTAAATGCTTTTCTTCACTACGCCCATGGTTTGTTTATCGTTTTGTTGTTGAAAATAGCTATTGGAGCGTTTTTGGTGGCAAAAAAGTTATTTCTTGAAGAAAGATAAGGAAATATCTCGTACTTATTTTAAATAGGAATTTAGTACATAGTTAGCGATTGATTTGACCAAACTTTGTTGCTAAAATAACTTGTAACGCTTTATTAGATAAATTAACCATGGTATATTCCAAAGCAGAAAGAGTTGAAATTATCGAAATATTTTTCGGAAATAATCAGTGCGCTAACAGAACAGCAGAAATATGTAATGAGTGAGATGAGAGCAGTAACGTGCATCGAAAATATGTTCTAGAACTTGTAGCTAAATTTCGGGAAACTGGGTCAGTCGCCAATAAAAAACGGAACATTGAAAATTCCATAGGGAACGAAGCAAAAGAGGTGGCAAGTTTATGTAGATCCTACGTTAAGTACCCGCAAATTGAGACTGTGTGTGGTGTTAGTCGACGTACTGTCCAACGGATTCTAAATGCCCATAGTTTTCATCCGTATAAAATTCACCTGGTACAAGAACTTAATGAAGACGATTTTGATCGGCGATTACAATTTTGTGAAGATATGAGTGAACGAATTATAAACGACGAACATTTTCTATTCAACACTTGCTTTTCCGACGAATATTCCTTTTTCTTAAATGGCGTAGTAAATCGTCATAGCTGCCAATATTGGTCCGATTCTAATCCCAGAATTTATCATGTGGTTCATACACAGCAGCCACAAAAATTAAATGTTTGGGCTGGTATCTTTGGCGATCATTTAGTTGGTCTTTTTTTCTTACCTGGAAATTTGACCGGTGAAATGTATTTGGAATTACTGGAAGACGCCATTAACAGCCATCATTGAAAATCATAATGTTCCAACAGGATGATGCCCCACCACATTTTCGTTACCTGCTCGATAATATTTAGATCAGACGCTTCCAGATCGATCGATCGGTAAAAGAAGTGCCATTGAATAGCCCCCAAGATCACCAGATTTATCACCTTTTGATTTCTTTATGTGGGGTCATTTAAAAAGCAAAATCTATGCTACTCTGCCAACATTATTAGAAGACCTGCGACATTGAATTGTGAATGAGTGCCTTCAAATTACTCCTCAAATATTGCAAAATGTGCGGCAACGTTTTGACCAAATCTTTATTATTGCATGGAGAGTCATGGTGGCCATTTTCAACATTTACTTGCCTAACGGGTCAGTTCATTCTTCATTTTTAAATTACTTTGCTGCCAAATGTATTGATCTCCACTAATGATGATGTATTAGTTTTATTTAAGCTTTAAATCAATAAATCTTCAAAAATATTGAACTGAAATACATTAATTTTATATCATTATAAAGGAAATTGAAAGACCTTTTAAATAAGGTATCACTCGACCCCCCTTTCTATTTAAGATTTTGGGGTGGTGTCACCCCCGCTTAGGGGGCTACACGTGCTAACGTGATTTTTTGCCAAACTTGTGTCCCCCTCAAAAACAAAATCGACGGGTCTGAGCTTTTTTCATAAAAAAGACTGAGCTGCCAGTAAATGCGACTGTTTCGTTTTCGATGCGCCACCCTGTATAATGAACTTCCATTTTCATTTACCCTTTTCAATTAATGGTTGTATTTTCAGCTGTTGTATCTTTAATGCCTATTTGAAATACTGACTTTAAAATAATACGAGTCAGATATAAGGAAGGCTTAATAAGAATGCTAAGTTTCTGTGATTGATAGTTTCTTTGCTATTTTAATCGAATCTGACAAAAATGATTTTTAGGTTATACTGACAACAAATAGTATCTTGCGATATATTGTTTAAAAGGAAACTTATTTCTGAGTTGTATTTAAAGTTTTTGAACGTGATCCACATCCGATAAAATCGGCATTGATATTGTACAAACCGAAGAATGAAAAGTTTTTTATGATTGCTCGATGTTAAGTCATCATGTAGATGTCAATTTAGATGGTGTGTCTTAGAGTAAAATGTTAATTTCTGGACTGCATGTACTTGTACCTAGTACTTCTATCTCCTCACCCTGTGTATAAGTATATTACTTTTACATGTTTATAATTCTTATTGCATTTTTTGTTTGTAATTTCCAAGGGTAAGTGACAGAATACCTTCAAGCTAAGCTTCGCCGTCAATAAAAGACGTTTATAATTATTATTTTTTGTCTTCACAAGTGAAAGTCTCTCCGTTTAGTGGACCAGGGATAACATTCCGACAACCAAGAAAAATCACAACATCCTATCAAGCCAGAATTAACTCCCCAGCGAGCTCGACCCCTCACCAACCACCCTGAGGGTATGTTTACATTGGATCGTGTGTCTCGACGACCGCGATTGCTCGATTCGAAATTCCCGCTGGTAATGAATATCCTCGGATGTTTTTTCCAGGCTAACTCGATTATTCTTCGCTACCGTCTGTTTGTAGTGTAAGTTAAGACGGTTATGCAGTGTTTACATTGAGTCTCTGCTGGATGCACGGGGTAACGCGCTCCGAATAGCTAAATTGGTATTAATGTTGGACGAGATGAATTGTGTATGGAATGAGGTAGGAGACATATAGGAAATGAATTCAGACGATTTTTAAGCCCTGTGCATCGAGATTCATCAAGTCAAGTAGCTTGATAGTTTCATAAACTAAATAAAATTACTTGAAACGTTAATGGTTGGCTTAATTTGATATTTTATCGTTCTGCTTGACTTGAGGTCAAGCATTTTGAAACTACTTCATACTTGATGCCAAATTATATTTTTGTTCTACTAAAGGCCTTTATTTGTTTATAATACCGAAAGCCGTATTTAAATTCAAATAATTACATAGAGAATCGAACATTGTCACGAGACGCAATCTCAAATGGTGCATGTAAAGAGCGTTGCAAAATCAAAAAAAAGACTGATAGGGTCAAGATTACCTAGTTGAATTTTCAAGTACTTAACAGATAGACGTAAAAGCTACTCAACCTGATATCAGATAGCTAATGTTTAAGTAGCCTGAGAATCAATTGAAGTAATAAATCCCTAACTGTGCAGGCAAAACCCTTGTAGACAAAATAAATTAAAGAGAAAGCCTTTACACTATCTGCATCATCCTGATGACATTCGCAGAGCGACGAATCTTGTTCATGAAGTAAGAAATGCTCTTCATGGATTCCGCAATGAGCAATGGAACGACTTTCTGGCGGGGATGCTTGACTCAACCATTCCTCTCTGGAAGGTGGCGAAGCCGCTCAGAAACGGAAAGCGTGAACGAATCTCACACATCCACGGTCCTGGAGGCATTGTCTTCAGGACATAGGGAAAGGTTGAGGTTTTCGCCGATGCCATGGAAAGACGATGATCTCGACGAGGAGCAACACATCGTAAGATCTGTCAGGAGATATTTTAGGATCAACGGCGCCAGTGACAGTCGCGCTACCGTGGGTGATTTTTCTCCATCAGAAGATTCTTTTTCAGAAGCTTCTACAACCGAAGATCTGCTTAGTACATCAGCGGCATCTCCCGAGATCCCGCATTGCATACCAGCAGAGATTCAAGGTCATATTAAAGACTTGAAAGTGCGTAAAGCACCTGGGGAGGATCAAATCACTAATAAGGCGCTGAAGCTGCTTTCGCGGAAGTCCCTAACTTATCTCGTGGCAATAGTCGATGATATGCTAAGGATCCAGTACTCTTCATCCGCTGGGAGACCGCTGAAGTTATAATGATTCCAAAGAAGGTGGGTCCGATATTTCCCCAGGATTGTCGTCCCATTAGCCTGCTGTCAGCTCCGTCTAAGCTCGCTGAAAAGGTGATTCTACGCCACCTTGAGAATTTCTCGTCAAATCACCATGTGATTCCTGACGTGCAATTCGGCTTTCGGTCTGAACATAGTACGGAGCTTCAGGCGATTAGGTTGAGCATCTTGACAAAATCGTTAGAAAAAATCGAACATTTTTAGACCACATCAAAGTCTGTGAAGTGATTTTAACAATGCCTGAACGCTGCCTATCCTAAGAGATTCTCTTCTTTGCTCTCGTTCTTCCGTCTCTCCTTTCCTTCCATTTTTTCCTTAAAATTGTCTGGTTTCTGGGTTACCAGAAATGACAGACTTACAAACTGATACTGTGACTCAAGAGCTAAGGTCCCACGGACCGCTCTGACAACGAACGATGACTTAACTATCTGCATAGCACAGAATGAAGCGCCTAATCTTACCTGTTCTAACGGAGGAAAGAATCTGGGTGTAAAGGCGGGGTTTTTAGCCCTGAAAATAATTCATATTTTAAGTTGATTGCATCTATGGAATTTTTGCATTTCTATTTTTGCTCTGGTAACTATATGATTTTTTTCATGCCCAAAGTCTCCAATTTTGGTGTTTTTGTCCAAAATTGGTCCATATTTTAATATTCAACTTGAGTATTTTCATAGGAGCGCATAATCGCAACACTTACTTTTTGAAACCTATAATAAAACACAATAAACCACAAAATATACCGGGTGTTCAAAATTCGACTCTCACCAATTATGATCTCAAAAATGGTAAGAGATACGAAGTAGCTTAAATAGGGGCAAATGGGTATTTAGGTAAGTAACAAAACGCCCCTTAGAAAGTTTCGAAATATAAAGTATTTACGAAGACGAAAAAAAAGCGAATTTTCTCAAAATCGTTTTAATTGTTCCTGAATTTATTTGTAGGGGCATTTCAAAATAAATTGCACAATAACATTACCACTTTTTCACCTTTACAAAACGGCATAATTAGAATTTTAATATGACCCTTCGTCTCTTGTCTTTCAGCATCAACTTAATTTTTTATTAATGACGCCATATTGGATTTTTCCATACGTAAAAGGAGTTTTCAATTCTGATTCCAAAGATGTACATACATTGACATTTTCAAAAGTTAGTTATTTCAAAAACAAAATTTCCTAGGTAGACCTTAAAATTATCAGTTATATTTTCATATATCACATTTATCACCAAATCACCTTTTTTCTTGACTTTATTTGGGATGATATTTCAAAATAAATTGCATGATGTTATTACCCCTTTTTTCCTATTTATTATGACGTAGTCAAATTTTCAATTCGAGGTACCTTCTTTCGACTTCTATCACCAACTTTGCTTTTTCATATGGACACTATATTGAGATTTTGTACATTTAAATGAAATTTTGAGTCCTAAATTCAGCGGTGTATTTGTGTATACATATATTGAAATTCTAATTATATCGTCTTGTCGGGGAGAAAAAGTTGTAACGTTAATAAGCAATTGATTTTAAAATTCCACTACAAATAAGCTTATAGAGATATGGGTGAGACTGCAACCGATTTCGGTTGTTTGTAATCGTAAAAAGTGTGGAAATACTATACAAAAAATGACATATATTTTGAAAAACAGTGTAGTGTTCCTTTTCAATTTTTGTTGGAATAAAGCTGCCCCTAGAAAAAAAATTGTAGTACAATGCGCGTATATATTACTAGAAAAACTTACCCATGACATCATCTTTCTAAAATGATATTTAAAAGCGCTTAATTGTTTACAAATAGTCTGTCAAATCAATGCAAGTTAAATATGAATCAATTAAACGTCCCAATATGGTCAATGGCCACTTTTACCTCAACGATGACCAATTCAGCAGCTAAAAACTAAATGTAGGACCTAATTTCCAACTAAAAGTTTTGAATTAAGCAATGTTGTCAAAAATTAGTACGTTCATTTGCAATTATTATTTAATATTTTTTATTAAATATTTGTTATAACTTCTGATTTTTGCCTATACCTAGAAATATGATGAATTACCAGCAATTCTGTATCTATATGTTTCACATCACACCACATTAATTGAAGATTTTATGTAGATAGTCTTGCGACTATACGTTGACAAAAGAATATCTAGGTTAAATATTCGAAAATAATAATAACAATAATAATATTAATAATAATCCGGTTTTAGTTATACAAAGTATAAAATGGCGAAGTGTCGCTAAAAAGCGTATTTCAACTTAACCCATATGTATCAATTTTGGACAACAATGCCAAAATTTGGACGTTTTGGGCTTTAAAAAATAATCAACCACTAAAATGCTGATGAAAACTTAAAATACATATGTCCTAAACTATTTAAATGCAAAAATAAATATTGTCAGCTTGAAGTTCGAGTTACTTCCAAGGCTGACTGCTTGTCACCTGAGAAATAAGATGCGTATTAACCTCCAATACTTTATTTTGATTAAATCAACAGTAACATGAATATAACACTTCTTCATTAAGCAGTAATTTTTTACTTTTATGTACTAGAGTAGTACGGTGCAACTGTTGCTTTGAGTGGTACCTTTTTGTCCTGAAACAAAGGGAAATTTAGATTTCCTGTTGTATCGATCCCTTGTGATATCAGGGAAATGTCCACCATATGTTGATGAATCAATATTCAGCAGACTATACCGCACTTGACATTTATGAAGTGAAAAGTCGAAACGCCGTTTCAAAGTGTTCTTCTGCTGGTACTTCTTTGTTTTTAACAACACAACGAATGCAATATCAATAGTCATAACATAGATGGAATTCTTAGATCCATGAAAGTCGGCAATTACCAATTTGCATCTATACAGGATGGACTCTCGGCTAGACTCAACTCGCAATATCTGGACCTAAAATTTCTTTCACTGATGATGCTTGTAAATATTTTGCCATAGCAATAGTGGCAATTTACTCTGTGTTCTACTACTGAGCTTATAAAATTAGTCGTTTTAGCTATTTTACTCCAATCTACCACAAAAAAGTTTGGACTGGCGTTTAGACGTATTTGTCTGCAGTGGTATATACAGGGTGCTTCAGAAAGACTTGCCAAAATTCATCAAAAAATAACAAAACTATAAATATGGGTCCACGGTTTGAGGATAAGACACATTGCCTAATTAATGTTATAATGACGTGCGATAGCTTTCTTCACATGCCATATAGTGTTTCCAATATAAAGCTTCACGGTGATTTCAGAATGAGGGAGGCTAAATGTTTTCATAAGAATAATTTAGGATTTTACCTCAAAACTTCAAACCTAAATATCTCCGAAACGACTGATCTGACAAAAAGCCCCCAGGTGACAAAATTTATGGAAAATTGAATGGTATTTTATTTCTCCGAAAAGGCCAGTGGCGTAGAAAATATTTCCTACTATAGGTCCACAAATACCCCAGTTTCTGCGTACTTGGTTTAGATTGAGCCTGGAAACTCTGTGAGTTCATTGCTTATAATGTGCTCACTGAACGTCTGAAGTCTTAACTCACTATCTTCACCCGCTCGGTAGATATAATTTTTTTCAATTTCATAAATAAAACTTCATCATCCTGTACTTCGGTAGGGGAGCTTCTTTGGACGCATATTAATGAAAACTTTTTTGTGTTTCTATGTATTTTCTACCCTAGAAATATTGGCTCAATACGAGTAGTATATTTTGTCGTTATAAGTAGATATTATGAACGAAAAATATCCTTGGTTAAAATAGCCAAACGACATCAATATTCTATTTTTATTTTGACAGCGAAACCGCAAGTTGAACAAAATGATCTAAGAAAATGTTCCCTTTAAAAATCTTGATTTTCTGTTGCACCGTTTCGTGAAAGTAATCCAAAAAATCATTGTGCGTCTGAATCTCATGGTTATGACTAATATTTGTGCCTTTAATTGCCATTTCGGGAAAATTTATGTCTTTTTGTCTTGATGTTTCTTTTTTCAGAATTTCTGACTGTTGAGCCATAAAATATATTGAAAGCACTGCCATCTTAGTCTCTTTAAGAGAAAATGTAAACATCTTAAAATAATAGATTTCCTGAATCTTTTCGGTAGGTTTTAAAATGTGGTACAAACGATTTTTTTTCGTGTGATTTCCGAGAAAAGCATACATTATCTATCCGAGTCGGTCTACTTGATTCTTTAAAAGCTTTATTGTCGAATGTTACACTTCAGCTTATGTATAGATTTGTATCCTATGAGCGCTAACCACAGACTGACTAACCATGACTAGTGACTGAATGCAGTGAAATAGGATTAAATAAGGCAATGTGCTGGTCCAGGGAATCTTAATCATACCCTTTAGTGGTGGGGGAGATATTCTGTACTATAGCGCACATAAGATTTTCTGCTTCTTGTACAGTGGACACTTCTTTTTGTTTATTAGTAGTGTAACTCAAAAAATCTTGGAGCAAAAGTAAAACAAACTTCTATGTATCTCCCTAGGAAAATCGCAAAAGTTTATTTTCCTGCTTTTATGATGTATGGAGATGTTCTTCTCCATATATTTGCGAACCAACACAAAATATGCATTTATGTAGATATATATGGTACCTATCGATACGTTGTTTATCTAAATCGATATAACAGGTATTAGACGCTACCATTTGCGAGATTGAAAAAAAATCACAGAAAAATGGTCTTATGATATCGTCATGAAATTCCTGCTAATTTAATTATTTAATCTCAAAACGAGAATAACATCCAAATAGCGTTTCTGCTTAATTTTTTGAACCTAATATTATAAATTATAAATCCAGGGGCTGATAGCCTTGCATTTTAAAGCAACTCAATGTCCAAACATAAAGATGCAAATTACCTACTGCTCAGTTCGTGAACACACGAATGGTATTAAGTAAAAGTACTCCCAAAAAATTAGTAAGAAATGGGCAAGCCCTCCCCCTCTCTATAAACGCCACTGCTGTCACCTTATTTGGATGCTCAAAGTTGTAACCACAGCTAGCTGAATTTGAATTCGATTTATATATGACATTTGCGGTACAAGGGACCTCACAATTTGCTTTCAGTTGATACGTGGTGTCTCACCTCCAGATCCTCATCATAGCTCAATTCAACCATGAATGGGCACATGACCAAATCAATGAACCCAGCAATCCTCATGGCCCATAAAAATCCAATGAGATGAACTGCTTGTCCAGCCAATAGAGGTCCCAAAGAGTATGCCACGGCTACAGAAGCTTGCTGTAGAGCATAAATGGGGCCATAATCTCCACCAGCACCTATTTGCAAAACATTCTGTCGTTAGAGGGAAATTGATAAAAAGAATGCAGAATGGTCAATTTTCGATTATCTGTGCTATTTTACTTTATAATTGCTTCACCACTGCTCTTAGAATGAGATTTTGTTCTAATATAATTGATAGTATGACAGTTAGTCTTTTAAGAAGTATTTTGCTTTATATTCATGAGTGTGCAGTGTCAGAAACGAGAAGCGTCTAGTTTTACTACTAATAGCAGAATTTACAAAATTAATTGAATTCTACCAGGTGAAATACGTTAATCATTAATTATATATATCCCTGCATAGAGTATCAAGTAAAAGTATGAAGCTTTCTTAAAAATCATGAGTAATAGAAGAAATCTTGACGTTGGTTCCTTTACTCTATACCTGTAATCGAGGTTTTAATGAAATTTTAATACAAGGTCACTATTATGCCAGGGACAAAAAATAATTCCTAGCAAATTAAAACAAATGATCTCTCTTGAGTTGCTCTCCTTCGATGTGCCATTTTTGAGTAAAAAAAATAAAAACCGTTCTATTGTCTAAATTGCAAAATTATTACTAATTTAATTGAAAAATCATTGATTCAAATTGCGGATTTTGTGTAATTTTTTGAATATACCGCTGACAAAAGGTCACATCCCTTGGAAAATCAATGGGACGTAATGCCTGTACTGTAAAATATGGTAAGGATATAACAAAAAGTCCACTAAAATTCTCCAAAGCAATTTGATGGCAAACATTTAAGTGTCTAGCGATCATCTTCCTCGTACTCGTTTCAGGATGTTCTTCGACTTCGTGCAGCACTGCTTCCTAAATTTCAGGTGTTCTCACACTTAAATGTTCCTTTTCAGGCATAACCAGTTTCAACAAGACGACGATGAATATTAGAAAAGGTTCGACTATCGGGCAAAGCACGATCGGGATATCTCTGGTGATAAATCCGTCTGGATTGCTCATAAGTACCGTCGGCAGGGCCATATACGTAATGCATTTCAGCCATTTCTGCATTTGAATAATTCACCACTATTAACAAGATTGTAAAAACTAAATAATGAAAAAGATGTCACAGCGAACAGATTTGAATAACAGAGACTTGTCAAATGTCAAAATCCTGTGACATATTCCAGAGCAACTAGATATTTATTGCTAAAATGCATTCTTCAATTATTACATTATTTTTTTCGGACAATAGAACGTTTTTTATTTTTTTACTCAAAAATGGCGCATCGAAGAAAAACAATTCGGGAGAGATCATTTGTTTTACATTGAACGGGGAATTCAAAAATAATTTTTATTTCGCAAAAAACCATTAGCGTACCATTTTTTTCTTAAAAAATGTCGGAATCAATACCCGTACGCACGCCACTGTTAAAGCTAAAAATTATTTTTGCATTGAAAAATATGCAACCTTATTAACATTCACTACGTACTAAATATCAGTGAAGTATCTGAAGCGGTTCTGAAAATATTAATTAATTTCCATCTTTTCCTAAAACTTCAACACCCCGAGTTTGTGTAAGGAACCATTTTTTGAACATTAATTTAAATATTCGCATATCATTAAGGAACATCCTGTATATGACTGTTCTGTGTGTGGATTTTTACGGAGATGCACGAAATTGCATAGGTTGCAAGCGTTAAGGTTTTAAAAAACTATGCAATTTCATACAATAAATGTCTTGAAAATGTGAACAACACTATAAAACCAAGACTTGTCTTTTGATTTCAACACTCTTTACTTTGCATCCATTTTCAAATTTGTGACCAAGACAGAACGACAGGTGGAGAATTGCCAATGAGTGACCTAGAGGCTAAAAAGTATTTTTCAAGTCACAATATTTTTCAGCAAATGATAGTTATCATCTTTTGTCTATAAAAATAGTAATGATATGAATCACCCTGTATAAATACAATTTCTTGATTCCATTACAAACAACTCATTGACAACATATTCTGTATGTGCGCCGAAGCACAACAGCACTGCCCTGTATAAAGGAAACAAAAAAGGATCCGCATTATAGGAACAAATGTTGGTATCTTTATAAGTTCGAAGACCAAAAGTTCTATCGCGAGTGGCCCTTCTACTTGCAACTATAAATTCTTTGACTAGAACCTACCCATTCTGTCTGCTAGTGAAGCCAACATTGGCACCAGAGCAGCATCTGCCATTCCAACTCCTAATCCAATACAAAAGTGGGGTAGAGATAGTTGAGATATCGTATTTGCCAACGGCAGAAAACAACATGATAGTCCGGACATCACCAAGGCGCAGAAGGCCATACGCCAAGGTTTGGCTGGAAGAAGACCTGTAAAATGCCACATCAATATTTTGATTTACTTCGTGCACGTATACCTACTGAACCAGCAGAGAATCATTGAGTTCAAGTATTTATTTAGATCATACGAGGGATGTCTTTTAAGTTTTGCATATAGAAACATAGTAGGCCGCGCGGATCGAACGTCAGTACTGAATCTCAACCCCACTCTTTAGTAAATTTAAATTCAAAGTTTCACAACAATACGTGCAGTGTTCTCACTACAGTGAATTTTTAAGTGTCACCAAGTCATTAGAAAAATGGAACAACTTTCAGAGACAATTATCGTAACAAGAATGCTTTGCTGAGTTACTGTCTGTTTTCGGCAATGAAGCGCCACATCAGTCGACAATTTCCCGTTGGTATGTAGAAGTCAAACGTGGATGGGTGAGTCTTAGCGACGATCCCAGTGTGGGTGCACCAAAAACGGCAGTCACCCAGGAAAACGTCGATGCTGTGCGGAAACTCATCATTGAAGATAGACATGTGACATATCGCGAGATTGAGGCGTCCTTGAAGATCTCAAAGACCTCGATTCAAAAAATTTTACATGAAGAATTAGGAGTTCAGTTCATTCTTCATTTTTAAATTACTTTGCTGCCAAATGTATTGATCTCCACTAATGATGATGTTTTAGTTTTATTTAAGCTTTAAATCCAAAAATCTTCAAAACTACTGAACTGAAGTACATTACTTTTATGTCATTATAAAGGGAATTGAAAGACCTTCAAAATAAGGTATCACTCGACCCCCCTTTCTATTTAAGATTTTGGAGATGGTGTCATCCCCCCTTAGGGGGCTGCACGTGCTAACGTTTCTGCCAAACTGGTGTCCCCCTCGAAAACAAAATCGACGGGTCTGAGCGTTTTTCCAAAAAAAAAACTGGGCTGCCAGTAAATGCGTCTGTTTCGTTTTCGATGCGCCACCCTGTATATTTATGAATGCTTTTTTTGAATATAGTGAATGCTGAAATGGATTGAATATGTTGAGGTGAATCATTGTAAAGTTTCAGTGCAGAGTAATGTGGACATTTTTCGGTAGAATTTAGCTTATGTGATGGGTAGATGTATTTCTGATTTTTGTAAATGTGGCTGAAGACGTTTTTTTCAAACTTTACTTTATGGTTAAAAATAAATAGTAGAGTGTTATAGATATAAATTTCCGGTTGACTTTAAATATACTTCTACCTGACTCTCTAGTTTTCATTTTCAACATTGGTCTTATTATCCTCTTTTGTATGATAAAAATTCTATTGGCTGCTGGACTATTACCCCAAATTGTTATTTGATAAGACATACTAGAATACGCAAACCCATAGTAGGCAGCCTGCACAGCTTGCGAGGGCAGGTGACAAGTGAGTACTCGTAGTGCATGACATGCTTGATTGAGTTTTGAAGCTATACTCTCAATGTGCTTATCGAACTTAAGACAGCTATCGTATGTGACACCCAGGAGGTTCATTAATTAAGAGTAGTTGTTTGGTGACATGGCTTGACTGAAATAGGACACAGCACGTTTTTTGTACGTGGAATGATAACTTATTCACCTGCAGCAGTTTTGAATATGGTTTATTTGGGTTTCTATCAAGATTCGGATATCAGACGTTCCATTATATGGTATCACAATAGTTATATTTAGATTTTGCGTGTTTTCCGTAGTGGTGGATATATTATTAATATAAATAATAAACAATGTTGGGCACAGTGTTGAGGAACACCAGTACCATATGTTCGAGGACTAGATGTTATTCGTTTCCCAGTTTTGTTCAAAATTATTTTCTGTCTTCATTACAGAAATAAGATTTAAGCCAGTAGTACGCATCCCGCGTATACCATACTTATATAATTTGTTTAGCAATATTTCGTGATTAATGCAATGTAATGCTTTTTATAGGTCCACAAATAAACCTCATACTGCTCCTTGATTCTTTCGATGGATTGTTGTTGTGAAATCGAACAGTGCTGTGTTTACACCTCTACCTTTCATGAAGCATGTTGGTTATTTGTGAAGTATTTATATGATTATAAAAAATTTAGAAGACGGTTGTTATAAGCAATTTCAAAAATTTTCGAAAAATTTATCAGCAAGCTAATAGCACGGTAGTTGTATGTATAATCAAGATCGCCTTTTTCATAGATTGGTAATACAAGTGTCATTTTTCTGGGAATTCCCCTTCACTAAGGGATGTATTTAGGATGTTAAGAAGAGGGTCAGATACACAACTATTTGTGCTTTTTAGGTTGCATACAATTCTGAGCAATTCATCATGATCTATTGGAGTGAAAAATATTGTTTTATTTTTTAGTTCTAGGTTCCAGTCATAATTCAAATTTGGTAGTTTTGAGAGGTGTTTTGTAGCAGCTTCGATCAAGCTTTTATTGAAATGGTTCGCTAAAGCATTTACATCATTATGTACCGGTAAGACAAACTGATCTGACGACGTTTTGGGTGTGTTAGTTAATTCTCGCAGTACATTCCAAATTCCTTTATTTCTATTGCCATGATTATTTACTTTGTTTTTTAGTATTATTTTCAATTTTTTAATAGTTTCTTATATGTCTGATTATAACTTTTAAAAACATCTTTATATTTTATGTCGTCTTGGGAAATCATTTGAAGAGCACTCACCCTGTCGATTCTATTCCGGGGTAATCCAAGGAAGTTTCTTACTCCCTTTTTTATCTTCAGAGGAAAATACTAATTGAAACTGCTTTGTATTATCTAAGAAAATATATCCCATTTTTTGTTTACGTTACACTACTATAAATTTCATTCCATGATGCTGATTTTAGATCTTGTATTAAACTATTTATATGCGAGTTAGAAAACACTCTAATCAATTTGGATTCATGATCGATATTGGTATTGAGTGAAAAGAGGGTATATTGCCCTTTAAGGTCAGAAAAAAGCACCTTGTAGAATCTGAGAGTCCTGTATGTTGCCTAATTAATTTTATTCGTAAATTGAAATGAAAGAGCTCAACTTAGGCGAACCATATTCGAGCTAAAATACTTGTTATTGTCTTTCCAAATTCAGTCAGATAATTATTTTAGAATTAAGCAACCTACACAATTTTAAATCACACTTCAAACTCAGATAACAATCAAAGTCTACAGAGTGTTTCAGTTTATTGTTGCATAACTTTAAGATTCGATAGAACCTTTAAAATTAATGCATAAAGTCTATATAAACATGGGTCGAAAAATGCGTGGCTTCCGAAATACAGGGTGTTTAAATTTACTTTCTAAAATAATTTTTTTTAAATATTTCCAACAATATTTGATGTATAACAGTGAAAATTAGTATACAAAGGTTTTTTGGTACGATAAAACGAACCATTGGCATAGTTTTACTGTAGCCGCTAGAGGGCGCTCTCTACTATACCTGCAGTGTATTAAAATGACCGAAATTTTTTTCTTAGTGCAGTTTTTTGCTTTTTGAATAAAAAAACTGATTCTTCGCACTTTTCAACATATAAAAGCTCTCTTGTGAATTTTCGTTATAGTTAGCCGTTATTGAGATATTTCGATTTTTAAGGTTCGATGCATTTTTAATTATGTATGATAAAATAACGTTAAAAAGTTAGTGTCTCGATCTCGATAATTTTTAGAAGGAGGCTGTGCCTGAAAATATTTTTGAAATTGATAGCAGAAAAAGGTTAAGCGTCAATTAGTTGACAGTTAGTTTTGTTGTCTGTTGAAACCTGAAACGTTTTTTTGCAATTGTGAATGCATGAAATTTAGTTTCTTTTACCTGTTTTTTTTTGTAAGTTTTATAAAAATGCCATTTTTATTCTCCAATCAAGAGTTAGCGGATATTCATTTTGTTCTTGATAGAACTGATAATAATAGGGAGTTTTTAAGTAACGTTTTATGGACCGATGAGTCATGCTTCACTAGACGTGGAGTGGTAAATTTTCATAATCAACATATTTGGTCGCATGAAAATCCGCATGCAGTTCGGGAAAGAAATTTTCAGCATGAATTTAGTGTGAACGTGTTGATTGGTATCTACCGTAATCGACTATTTGGACCCTACCTTTTGCCTGCAAGGATAAATGCTGCGACCTTCTTGGAATTTTTAAAGGCTGAACATGCAAATATGTGGGATGATGTTATGTTCGATTTAAGAAGATTGGCCTGGTTCCAGCTTGATGGTTGTCCAGCTCATTATTCGAGAATAGTTAGAAACTGGCTGGACGAAAATTATCCAGAAAGATGGATCGGCCGTGGAGGACCAGTCTCCTGGCCTCCACGATCCCCTGACCTAAATCCATTAGATTTCTTTGTGTGGGGATTTCTAAAAGAAAAAGTGTACCAGACTCCCGTAACCACAAGAGATATGCTAATAAACAGAATCAGGAATGCATGTGATGAAATAAGGCCTTATTTGAATAATGTTATACCACGTTCGATCATTCGTAGATGTGAATTGTGTATTGAACAATCGACAACATTTCGAGCAACTACTTTAGTTTTTGTATGTTTGTCCTAACTATCCAATAGCATTTTAGTTGTAAATAATAAATTTAATTTGTTAAAAATAATAATTTTTTTGTGTTTATTTGGGGTTAGGAATTATTGCTGTGTTTAAAAACACAATCTAAACGATCATCTTAATTACTTGTAATGCCCAAATCGAAAATGTAAAAAAAAATATTATTTTCCCATAAATAATTAAAAATGCATCGAACCTTAAAAATCGAAATATCTCAAAAACGGCTAACTATAACGAAAACTCGCAAGAGAGTTTTTTATGTTGAAAAGTGCGAAGAATCAGTTTTTTTATTCAAAAAGCAAAAAATTGCACTAAGAAAATATTTTCGGTCATTTTAATACACTACAGGTACAGTAGAGAGCGCCCTCTAGATGCTACAGTAAAACTATGCCCATGGTTCGTTTTGTGGTACCAAAAAACCCTCGTATACTAATTTTCACTGTTATTCATCAAATATTGTTCGAAATATTTAAAAAAAACTATTTCAGAAAGTAAATTTAAACACCCTGTATTTCGGAAGCCACGCATTTTATTCGACCCATGTTTATATAGACTTTATGCATTAATTTTAAAAGTTCTATCGAATCTTAAAGTTATGCAACAATAAACTGAAACACCCTGTATATGCGCATTGTTTGTTCCTGAAATTGAGTAAAATTTCAAGGTAATCACATCCGTGAAATGTTTGCATATAAATGATTTAGATCACATGTATTTTTAATTTTTGTTTACATTTACAATGTTGAAATTTTGGCATTTTTTGAAAAATTCAACCATAGTATACAATCAGATGGAAAACTATGTACTTCTTTGTTTCAACCTTTGTGTTTATTACAGTAGTTGCAGCAATACCTATTTTTATACTGGGCGTTTCGGAACAATGTAGCAATATTTATAGGGCATACGATCAGAATTTCTCTCAAAATATCCAGATACTTGGTCCTGAAATGCCATCTGACCGAGATACAGGGTGACGAAATTATAATTTTTGAAATCGATAATAATATATCTTGGGTGACTGTTTAACAATAAATATTATTATTATTTCATATTAGTTGGTATTCATTTGGTTGTTATTATTTAGCATTTGTTTGATATCAACAATTTTATTGTTTTCGATACGCTTACCAGTGAAGTTGCACCCAAGAAAATAGCCAATACTGTCTGGTATAAAGATTGCTCCCAGCTGCCATTTTGATGGCGGTGGATCCATTTTCCCTAGTAACCATATCGGTACACACGGTTCCAAGATAGCCATAGTCGAAGTGCACACACATATTGTTATTGTGACCAAGAGGATCCTATTGTCTCTCAGCAGGCCCAAACATTCGCCATATGATCTTCCGATAGTGGATTGGTGGACGTATTCATCTTCTTCTTGAAGGAAGACTAGCTGAAGCACTTCAATATATTGTTAGTATCGAGAACGCAATGAATGGTACTTGTTCTTCAAGATATACGTGGACAAGATTTAATAATTACCTACATACCCTTTAGGTTTCTGATAGAGATATCTGAGTAATATAATCTCGAAGCAACAAAAGTCTTGCCTTTACATTTCTTCAGAAACCGAGAATTGGTAATACTAGCGACAGTGTTATACCTTTACTCTACGTAAGACATACCGTGAATCTGAAGTTTTTTCATAGCTTATTTGCATTTTCAAATACAAGCACACCTTATAGAGAACAGCTATTGCTACTTATTATTTTCTATGGAAGACGTACCGAAATTGTAACTAAATATGGATACACTTTCGTAACATCTGAGGTTGAATCAACGATCATGATAACAATCAGGGGAAAAGGTTGTATCACACTCCAGATGGACTACGACTGAAGGAAAGGGGGAAAAGGGGGGCTTTTCTGATATTCCTAATCGTTGTGTCTTAATAAAATTTAAAAATTAAATATCAGTCTTTAATGCGTAGCTAATTCAGCGATCGTCAACAGCAGGTAATGCTGAATGATAAGTACTCCACGCCATTGAAAGTGACCATTGGTGTTCCTCAGGGCTCCATTCTGGGTCCGCTAATGTTCATTATTTACACGTCTAATCTATATTTCAGTCTTCACTCTTGTAAAGCTCATTTTTATGCAGATGAAATACAAGTGTACTTATCATTTCCTCCAGCTCAAACATTGCCTGCTGTTGATCCGATAAATAAAGACCTTGAGACTAAAGCTTCTCGAAACATATGCTTAGACTTGAATCCGGCTAAAAATACAGTCATGTTATTCGGGCCGAAAAAATGGAGAGACCGTTGTGAACTTCTGGTGAGAATAAACCTCGATAACAATACTTTAGAAATAAGTTCGATAGTGCGTAATTTAGGCTTATACCTTGACAACAACTTGAGGTTTGAGGATCATGTAAACAAGTGCTCCAGAAGGGCGTATTGTAATTTAAAGACAATGCAGGGTTATCCAAATTAAGTGTCCACCATTAGTAACTTTGTTATTAGTGAAAATACAAAGTTGTTTGAATTAGCAAACTAGTAGCATTTTTAACGCTGGTAAAAATGAGAAATAAAAAAAAACAATTGAGAGTCGTTATTTTTTTCAGTAAAATAACATTTTTTAAATGGTAACCCCTGTATATTATATTTTTTTCTGTTAAAGCATCAAATTTTAAACAAAAAAGTTCATAATGACTTTTCCGCTAAAGTCAAAAATAAAGTCAAAATAACGATAAATATTTTTAATTATTTGCAGTATTATAATATTAAGACGGCTATGAAAACAACATGGCGTTCGCGATTTGACAGCATTAAGATAAGCGACAAATTGTTAAACTGGACATACTCGCAACTAGAAGGCTTTGGAAAACAATGATAAAATCAAATAATGTCAAACATTAGTGTAAATACTTGTTTATAAGCTTTATTGTGTCACTAATTTAAAGAAAAATGTTCTCCCATGAAGAAAAGTGTGATATGTTAGAATGCTATTTAGTGTGCAGAAAATCCTCCTTGAGAGCAAGAGAATACTACAGTGAATTATATCCCGCTCGCATTCAACCGTATGAACGATATTTTCTGAGACTTTATCGAAAATTTAGGGGCAACGAAAATGTTTTTTGCTAAAACAAGGGCAAAAAAAGAATTCATAATAAGCGAGGCCACGGAAATTGCAGTTATTGGATATTTTGAAGCTTATCGTGAGAATTCAATAGCAGATATTCTCATGTTTAATAGAAAAAAACACCATTATTGGTCAAGAGAAAATCTTTTGTTAGTACATCCAAGAGGCCCACAAGTCCGTTTCAGTTTCAACGTTTGGTGCGGTATAATTGGTTCAAAAATTGTTGGCCCGTTCTTTTATGAGGCAACCCTAACTGGTGAAAGATATGTGGAATTTATGTCAGAAATTCTGACTAATTTCTTAGACGAATTGGATCTTATAAGTAGACATCATCTGCATTTTCAGCAAGATGGCGCACCTGCCCACAACTCCAGAGGTACTTATCATTTTCTAAGTACTACTTTTAATGATCAGTGGATAGGAACAAATGGCCCAATACAGTGGCCTCCCAGATCACCAGATCTAAACCCACTTGATTACTTCTTGTGGGGTTACTTAAAGAACCAAATTTACAAGCGAAGGTACGATAACCTTGACGCGTTAAAGACTGCAGTTAGGGAAAAGATAACCCAGATAGATGGTAGAACCATACTTAAGACAGTTCGAGCAGTTGAAAAACGTGCCCAAAAATGTATTGAAGAACAAGGTGGTGTTTTCAAGCATCTTCTTTAAAAAAAATTGTTATTGTATTTTGTAAGATTATAAGTTGATGTTGAAAATAAAGTTTGTCGATACAATTTAATTGTTTCAGATTGGAGGCCATAACTTCAACAATTTGTAACCTAGGAGAAAAGTTATTGAAAGCTTTTTTGTTTAAAATTTGATGCTTTAACAGAAAAAAATATAATATACAGGGGTTTCCATTTAAAAAAATGTTATTTTACTGAAAAAAATCAAAATAACGACTCTCAATTGTTTTTTTTATTTCTCATTTTTACCAGCGTTAAAAATGCTACTAGTTTGCTAATTCAAACAACTTTGTATTTTCACTAATAACAAAGTTACTAATGGTGGACACTTAATTTGGATAACCCTGTATACGGTCAAAAATCTTACATGAACCAAAAAACTAAAGTCATACTATGCAATTCTCTTGTTCTGCCGCATTTCAACTTCTGTGATATTGTCTATGACAAATGACTAACTAAATTCACCTGTGATAAAATACAACGCGTGCAAAATTCTTGTCTGGGACTTTTTAGTTTAAGAAAATACGATTCAGTGTCATCAAAGCTTACGGATGCTGGCTGGCTGAACATGAAGCAACGTAGGCTGCTTCATAGCCTCGTACAATACCATAAGATTATTATACATACAGGGTTTGTCCGGAAATAATAGGACTGAGTCGATTTAAAAAAAATTATTGATCCAATCGTTACAAATCGTTAAAAACTTTCAAAATAGGCTCCTTCTGCGTCGATGCAGCGCTGCCAGCGCGATTTCCAAGCATTGAAGGCGTCACGGAAGGCAGTCTCCGGAATAGCCTTGAGAGCCGCGGTGCATGCTGCTTGGATCCCCTCTGTCGTCTCAAAATGCTTGCCTTTCATCGTCCTGTTCAGGCGAGGAAACAAAAAAAAGTCCGGGGGCCACATCTGGGCTGTAGGGCGGCTGCGGAAGCGTTGGGATGCCGGCCTTGGTCAGGTAGCTGTTCACAAGAAAGGCGGTGTGAGCCGGGACGTTGTCGTGGTGCAACTTTCAGTCGGCTGCGATGTCTTGTCGGACCCGACTGACCCTTCGTTTGAGTCTCCTGAGCTCTTCCACGTAAAACTTGGCGTTGACGGTTTGTCCAGGAGGAAAAAATTCATGGTGGAGGATGCCTTTGATGTCTCGGGATTATACTCAAAGATCCACGACTCGTCACATGTAATTACGTTATTCAAAAATTGGGGGTCACTTTCACACATGTTCAAATTTTCTTGGCACACTGATCATATCAAACGTCTCTGTCGCAGATTTACCGAGTTTCAGACAGAATTTAATCGCGTACCTCTGCTCTAACCAACGCTGCATTTTCGTCTTGCACCACTCACAGAAACACGTCGCGTAAAAATGCCTGTCCTGACTCTCCAAGTGCTCAGAGACAACTGACGAGCCGCTCATTCGTTAGCTAGGAACGCCCTCTACCGAATCCGGTCCACCGCCTTCTCATTCTACCACCTTATTCGGAAGATCTTTTTCGTATAATATCAGTAAACTTTATAATAATATCCCGCGAGAGTATACTTCTCTTTCTATTGATTTGTTTAAAAAACGTATACGCTATTACATTGCAGGTTATTGCATGGTATGACTTTGGAGTCATTATGTATTTTTATAGTACCATTTATCAAATTAGCCGCTAGGGTCCATTCTCTGATACTGCTTATACATACATATATTATATTTTTTACCTCATTTATACACCTTGGGGAAAAAACATTATTATACATTATGATGAATAAGAGCGATGGAAATATACAAAAGTATGTAGGTGCGTGAAAGACACTCGATTGTAGGATCCTATATGGCAGCGTCGGAGTGTGACGGACAACGGGGTAAAGTAGAAGAGTGATAAAAGAGAGAGATGGCAGAACGGGCGCTGGCGCCTACCGCTTAGACGGATGCGCTCAACAAATGCGATTTGTTTCTCCCATTCGCAGAGTTGCCGATACCAATATGTCATATTTCTAAGAAATCGGGAAAAATGAAAAAAGTTCAAACTATTAAAATTGTATTAATGTTTCAGGGTTCAAATCATATTTTTCATGTTTGTATATTGTTGTATAAATGATTTTGTAATCCCTATTCTTGTTGCCAGTAGAGATACAACAGTATTGAGAGAAATCATGGACCGCTAGATAGGGCTACAACTACCATATGACTATCAAATAGTAGTGATAAACAGGGTTTGTTTATAGCACAGTTGCCTGGTGTGGCGAATTTGCGCCATAGGGGCGATTTGACAACTTTGAAGGACAGCTATAACGGTTACTATGGTGCCCGGTATTCGGGAATGTGGCAATAAATGATGATTCCTAACGTTTATTACGCCAGATTGTTTACTGACTTGCGCAGTACAACATGACAATCAACGTGACTGAGCACCTGGTAACCCTGGTTTAAGGTGTTATATTTAAAGAGCTTGGGGCAGTTAGGTATCTAGGTCACATTTTTTAATGTATTTCGAGATATCCGTAATGTTGAGTAAATACTAGATCACGTTTATTGCTTAGTTTGCTAAAAATTCTACAATAGACGTACATTTTGAGAAACAGAGATTTGGTGACGACAAAATCGTAAAAATATAACGCATTTTCGTAAAATAATTTCTTTGTTGAAAAGACTGTGGCTTGATGACCCATTGAACGAGTATAGTGTCCCGCTCCGCTTGGAATATTCGAAACACTATACTCCAGCAACATTCAGCTTCAATGCTATCTTTATGAAGTTCTAACGTCTAGGCCATGCTGATTAAAAGCTTAAATGAATCAACACTTAACTCTAAATTCCCCACAATTCGGGAAGCTCTACTCAAATTGGCAACACAGCGTATCTGCCTATTATTCTCATTCGTGATACATGTCTGCGGTTAACGGTAGGAAATATGTACGAATAGCGATGAAAGTAGACGAGCCGATGCGCTGTTGCCAAGAAATGATTTCCCATGTATAACAATGGTTTTTCCTAAGGTGTATATGCTTATCTTATTATGATGTAAACCTGAAACCAGGGGTGAAGTAGAAGAGCGGATATGCCGAACTTCGCTCCTCCCACTATATGTTCATATAAAACTGGTTTTGCAACTGGTTTTGAATTTTCTTTTGTGGGAATAAAGACATAATTATTATTATTATTATTATATCGTGTTGTTATAGAGTACTAACACAAGAAATTTAACAATCTATCATTATGCGGACGATCGAAAAATATCCTGCAAAGATTCTGGCTTCTAAACAAAAATTACGCAGATTATGCAGAGTGAAAAAATAGATTATACTCTTTACATCCATTACCAGAAGGATGCCTTATCACTGATCCATTATAATCCGGATCAAGAGTTTTGATCTCCTGTTAGTAAGATCGGGCCTTAGTGACATGCAAAGATCGTTAATAGGAGAGTCGATGAGGACACACCAGAAGACCTGGACTTTTATGTAACTTCATATTTACGTTTCCTCTGCTCGCACATATTAGGTTTGTTATTTAAACCATAGTTGAAGGCAAAAAGGAAAATCTTGACTTTGAAGATACCATGTATTGTGCCCATACTAGCACCTTTTGAAAATAAAACTATACAGGGGTGTTTCAGTTTATTGTTGCATAACTTTAAGATTCGATAGAACTTTTAAAATTAATGCATAAAGTCTATATAAACATGGGTCGAAAAATGCGTGGCTTCCGAAATACAGGGTGTTTAAATTTACTTTCTAAAATAGTTTTTTAAATATTTCCAATAATATTTGATGTATAACAGTGAAAATTGGTATTCAAGGGTTTTTTGGTACGACAAAACAAACCATGGGCATAGTTTTACTGTACCTGTAGTGTATTAAAATGACCGAAAAATTTTTCGTAGTGCAATTTTTTGCTTTTTGAATAGAAAAACTGATTCTCCGCACCTTTCAACATATAAAAGCCCTCTTGTGAGTTTTCGTTATAGTTAGCCGTTTTTGAGATATATCGATTTTTAAGGTTCGATGCATTTTTAATTATTTTTGATAAAATAACGTTAAAAGGTCAGTATCTCGATAATGTTTAGAAGTAGGCTGTGCCTGCAAATATTTTTGAAATTGAAAGCAGAATAAGGTTAAACGTCAATTAGTTGACAGTTAGCTTTGTTGTCTGTTGAAACCTGAAACGTTTTTTTGCAATTGTGAATGCACGAAATTTAGTTTCTTTTACCTGTTTTTGTTTTGTAAGTTTTATAAAAATGTCATTTTTATTCTCCAATCAAGAGTTAGCGGATAATCATTTTGTGTATGGCTTTGTAAATGGAAACGCAGCAGAAGCAGCCAGAGAATACGAACGAAGATTTCCAAACAGACGACATCCAACTCGCTCAGTATTTGGAAGAGTGCATCGCCAAATAATTGAAAATGGTTTTGGAAATCTCCAAAGGGATCAAAACATAACTGCTCGTCAGCGCAGATTTACCCGTGTGATTCTGCGTGAGTTTGATAGAGATCCGACCACAAGTGTTAGGAGAGTTCCTGGTGCTTTTGGAATTTCAGCAAGCCATGTTCACCGTGTTCTTTGAAATGACCATAGACGTCCTTACCATTTGCAATCTGTGCAAGGACTACAGCCAGGGGACGGAGAACGAAGAATCACATTTTGTCAGTGGATTCTTGATAGAACTGATAATAATAGGGAGTTTTTAACTAACGTTTTATGGACCGATGAGTCATGCTTCACTAGGCGTGGAGTGGTAAATTTTCATAATCAACGTATTTGGTCGCATGAAAATCCGCATGCAGTTTGGGAAAGAAATTTTCAGCATGAATTTAGTGTGAACGTGTGGATTGGTATCTACCGTAATCGACTATTTGGACCTTACCTTTTGCCTGCAAGGTTAAATGCTGCGACCTTCTTGGAATTTTTAAAGGCTGAACATGCAAATATGTGGGATGATGTTATGTTAGATTTAAGAGATTGGCCTGGTTCCAGCTTAATGGTTGTCCAGCTCATTATTCGAGAATAGTTAGAAACTGGCTGCACAAAAATTATCCAGAAAGATGGATCGGCCGTGGAGGACCAGTCAACTGGCCTCCACGATCCCCTGACCTAAATCCATTAGATTTCTTTGTGTGGGGATTTCTAACAGAAAAAGTGTACCAGACTCCCGTAACCACAAGAGATATGCTAATAGACAGAATCAGGAATGCATGTGATGAAATAAGGCCTTATTTGAATAATGCTATAACACGTTCGATCATTCGTAGATGTGAATTGTGTATTGAACAATTGGGTTTACATTTCGAGCAACTACTCTGAATTTTGTATGTTTGTCCTAACTATCCAATATCATTTTAGTTGTAAATAATTAATTTAATTTGTTAAAAATAATATTGGAAAATTAAACAAATAAATATTCTGTTTTTTGTATTTATTTGGAGTTAGGAATTATTGATGTGTTTAAAAACACAATCTAAACGATCATCTTAACTAATTGTAATGCCCAAATCGAAAATGTAAAAAAAAATATTATTTTCCTATAAATAATTAAAAATGCATCGAACCTTAAAAATCGAAATATCTCAAAAACGGCTAACTATAACGAAAACTTACAAGAGAGCTTTTTTATGCTGAAAAGTGCGAAGAATCAGGTATTTTATTTAAAAAGCAAGAAATTGTACCAAGAAAAATTTTTCGGTCATTTGAATACACTACAGGTACAGTAGAGAGCGCCCTCTAGCGGCTACAGTAAAACTATGCCCATGGTTCGTTTTGTCGTACCAAAAAACCCTTGTATGCCAATTTTCACTATTATATATCAAATATTATTCGAAATATTTGAAAAAAACTATTTTAAAAAGTAAATTTAAACACCCTGTATTTCGGAAGCCACGCATTTTTCGACCCATGTTTATATAGACTTTATGCATTAATTTTAAAAGTTCTATCGAATCTTAAAGTTATTCAACAATAAACTGAAACACCCTGTATATGGCCTATTGTGCATGGTACATGAGGATGCATTTTTGAAATATTCACAACTATATCGAGCCCCACATGCAAGTTTGTATATGACGACTAGTTCCTGGGCTATTAAGAACTGTTTGAAAAAAAAGTTCCTCAGCCCATACCTCAGCCGTTCTTATGGCGGAAGCGTTGACTTATTCGTTGATACTTCTTACCTATATTGAAGGTAATTACGATGGCAATAAAGATGAAAGGTGCAGTTTTTCCTAAGGTTTGATATGCTGCTCCACCCATAGGGTAGCCAATAAGAACCCCAAGTCCGATTCCACCGAACGCTAGTGGCATCAGTTTGGCCCTTGAGTTATCTGGAAGGTTCTTCGCTAAGATGCACATGCCGCTTACCGCAACTGCTGCCGAAGCGCTACCATGAAGCGCCCTGGCTAGGACTAGGAAACTATAGGAATTACCGTACGCAAAAACTGGAAAAGAAATCAGATTAAGGCACATGAACAAAGATTTTCGACATTTTCTAACTAAGAAGCTCAGGAAAACATTTTATTAGACCTTGACGCTTAGCCATTTCAAGTACTGTAGCTTTATTTGTTGGCCGTGTTTGACTAGTGCTGATATAACCAAAAATACAACGGGTTCAAAATAGCTGTTGTAGGCTGATATATGGAGTCAGGAAGTATGACCATATATCACACAAAATAAAAGAGCGAATGGCGTCACATGAAAAGTAGGAGACTCCTTCACCTGTGTAACTTTACACATTAATTGGTCAACAACTCAAATCCTCCAGGTCTGATCAAACATTTCATAACTCGCAAAGATGCTCATCATCTGAATGTCAGATCAAAAGCTCCTCAGAACAAGTCCGCCATACTCCAAAGATCGTTTGTATACAGGGTGTCCGCAAAGTTGGGGTTTTCCTTTACACGACGTGTAGATCTTGAAAACATAAGCAATTTTTCTTAGTACCATATACACCAATGTCTTAAGGGAACCGAGATAAAGGGCTCTGCAACATCAAAAATATCTGAATACCGTCCTGTAGCCGCGACCCGCGACATCACCGAGTGGTACAAGGTCACTGGCTCAACCCGACGACAGAACTGGGTCGGGGTCAGTGTGTCAGGTCAGTATGCAACCTTCAACCGACGATTACGGTCACGCGTAATGGGGTGAATAACTTTCGCAACACTCATGTTTGGTCAGTAGAAAATCCGCACGCTGTCCGTCGGGCACATTTTCAGCAAACATTTTCGGTGAATGTTTGGGCTGGCATGGTGAACGGTATGCTCATTGGACCATTTATTCTCCTAAATCGATTGGACGGGATGCAATACCTAGACTTTTTACGCAACATTTTGCCTTCCTTGTTAGAAGATGTGCCATTAAGTGTAAGACAATCAATGTGGTTTCTGCACGATGGTGCACCGCCCCATTTTAGACGCGAAGTGCGTGAGTTTTTGAATGAATTATTTCCGAATAGGTGGATCGGACGTACTGGACCCGTAGCGTGGCATCCGCCATCTCCAGACTTAAGACCATGTGATTTTTTTTCTTTGGGGAGAAATGAAACGCTTAGTGTACAAAACTGAAGTGCATACGGTTGACGAACTTCGTCTCAGAATTGAACAAACTGGTGCTTTCATTCGGGGGAGGTACTCCATTCTCAAAGCCTGCACCGATGCTTGGCTGCGCCGTGCACGCACCTGTGTTTTTGAATCAAATGGCGATAACTTCGAACAATACCTATAAAGTACGTTTACCTAAAACTGAAAACGCGGCAACGCCGTCTTATTTGTTACCTCTGTTCGTGGTCTGCACCACCGCCTGCGTCTGCTCGGTAGCGCATAAGCTGATTTCATTTTCTGTTGGAGCGGTATGATTTCGGGCAGAGACGTACTTAGCCCTTCTCGTCAACTGGAGAGTGAGTACTTTTTCCTTTATTTTTTTTATTTGGTCGCCCTCGTTTCACTACACATTACCTTTGTTATTTCAAGGGTATTTGTTTCTGAAAAGGACAACCCCAACTTTGTGGACACCCTGTATAATGTGATTGGAGTGTATAATCAGCTTCCACAAGAACTTATGCTTAAAAGCATGAACATTTTTAAAATCAAACGTTATTTGTAGGATCAATGATAGTACTTTTTAAATTTGATGTTTTGTTATTTCTTTATTATTGTTTATAGATAGTTACAGTTAGATATCAAAGGTGGTTAGGTCTCTTTGCAATATAAAATTTACTGCTCCTACTGTAGTAAAAAGCTAAAAGTATAATCATTACATGTATGTTCCTTTGCGAGTGCTTTTTGGAAACTTCATTTGCCATACATTTTCGGTCTAGTTCATCAATTCTTTAGTTTAGATGTAGCTTTAATTGTATACTTATTTGGCCGCTGTCCTCTAGTAGTTAAGTAGAATAGCTATTAGCCAGACTGGTATTGTATTGTATTTTTGATAACGTCCTTTCATTATCTATGAAAATCGAAGACCGTTTATTATTATTATACCTATTTGTTTGTTTCAAGTCTGGGTCTATTTTCCAAACAAGTTTGCTATTCTCTCAAAATGAGAACACAAGCCACATATGACTCGAAAAAGAGGTGAAAATATTTGCTTAATAAGGTTAATAAATTTGAGTATTATAGTATATTTTATATTAAGGATACTGTTTCCTTAAATGAAAATTATTTCGTTCGTTTCGCTTACGATTTCACAATAAGATGATAATTCCTTGGGTGTATCACATAGAACACAAAAAATAATGTCACAATTCCAATGAAAAAATGTATTACCCTACGGAGATACAGACCCCTAATAAATGCTACGGGAAATACTGAGGGACCCCCGTAAAATTGAATGTGACTCCTGTCCAATACATCTTTCAGTCCGAGCATAGTACCGAGCTACAGGCAATCAGGCTGGGGGAACGTATAACTAAAGTATTCACCATCAACATGAGTACTGACATCTTCTGTTCAAAATTAATCATTCGAAAACGCAGGCCATTCATTGCACCAAAAAACATCGCACCTCCTCTGCTGAGATTTCGGTAGATGCAAATATTATACCATGGAAAAATTCTGCCAGGCATCTTGGGGTCGCCCTAGATAAAGGCATGACCTGGCAAAAAACCAGCGTTAAAAACAAAACTCCAAATTGCCTTTCGGCGACTATGTCCTTTGTGATGTAGATCCTCCAAATTGAGATGATAAACAAGGTTCCACTATATAAAATGATTATTAGTTCAGCAATTAATTATGCATTTGCGGCTTGGTGTTTTCTTGCCAAAACACATATGCAAGTTCTTCAAGTACTGCAAAAAAATTATATTGTGAACTTACATATTGAAGCAAGCAGCATATTACAGGAACCAATGAGGAGAGGCACGTTGCAGCCCAGCCTTCCTATGAGGTACCCTATCAGAGGGGTGAAGGCTAACTGCACGAAAGCCTTCGACGCTAGAAGTGCTCCAAGGGGCCCATTGTCTCTCTCCAGTGTTTCGTATTTTCGTTGCAGGGGACTTAGGGATGCTGGTCCGATGTGCGATGGATCTAGGCTGGGAGACGACGTTATGTTCACGTCATTGGAGAATAGATAGTCTGGTATTATGGGAACTGGAAGAAGAAAAACTGAAAGAAAAATCTGTGTGGCGCTATGCGTATTGGGTTGGTGAGCAGTGGAATTCTCCAATTTAAGACACAGGTAGAAAAGTACATAGGACAAAATAAAAATAACTAGCACAAATTTCCATGAAGAGCAATGGGATCAAAACGACGTAGGATTGTTCAGATGCATTAACGCACTATGTAGGCTTTTCATGCAAAAAATACTCAGATTACATCAATGAGCGTGTTGGTATACGGTAATATTATTTCTTAGAAACTCTGGTGTAAAACTGCTTGTCAACAATGCCTGATAACTGTTAAAAATAGCACTTAATACGAGCTTATATACTAAACTACTACTACTCGCATATATATATATATATATATATATATATATATATATATATACAGGGTGACTTCGAAGTTGAGTCATTTATTTTAACAGTGAGTAGATCTGATCAAAAGAAATGTTTTTTTCCTTTAACATTTTTCTGGTAAAATTAAAGTAACAAAGTTATAGCCCTTTAGAAGTTTGAGTACCGCCCTGTCTCAATAATAATATTATGTGTTTGGCAACAACGGATATCGGTTCATCGCATCGGAAACAAAAGAGCGAAAGAATTTGAAACGTTTATCACGTTGTTTTTCGTCAGTCGGTAACGCGTGGGTGAATAGTGATGTTTGTTGCGTGACTCAAACGAAATGAAAAATGGCACATGTTTACGAAAATGCTGAACTTGTGGACAAGATTCTTATTTACGGGGGGCAGTCTTTACAAAATGCTGCCGGATGCATCACGGATTTATGCGAATCGGTTTAACAATCGAGTGCAACCAACCCCTCGTGTCTTTGTTAATGTAGTACAAAGGGCTCGTGAATCAGGTGACTTAAGACCTCACAGGTGAGAGCATGCCGGTGCTCCAAGACCACACGATCAAATACAGGTCCGCACTGAAATACTTGTCGGGAGGATACTTTATTAAACAAGGTAAACATTTTTTTTTATTTTTTTTTTAATTTTTACACACATATTTTGGTTTATCTTCCTTCTACAATCATTATCTGAAAATTAATGACTCAACTTCAAAGTCACCCTGTATATATATATATATATATGTATATATATATACACATATATTATATATACACGAAATCCAGTAACCCCATTCAATTACACACCAGGCATTACACCCATATAAATATATTCTACTACTTGACCCGTGAAATGTCTTTTCATAAAATAAACAATTAAAACAAAGTCATCGAAATGACCTGAAAGTGACGATCATTTTTGGCAAAAAATCATCATGAGCGATGACTCTCATTTCATGTTAACCGGAGCCGTAAACAAACAAAATTGTCGGTTCTATGGTACTGAAAATCCTCAAATTATTCACGAGGTACCTCTTTGTGACCAAAAAGTGGTGTTGTATTTGTGCTGGTATGGTGATTGGGCCGTCCTTTTTCGGAGATGAAACTGGCAAAGCGGTTACCGTCAATCAGGAGCGTTAACGCGATATGGTAAACGATTTTTTGATGCCAATTGACCGCGACAATGGTATGGAGCATTTATGGTTTCAACCAGATAGCGCTTCACCACACACAGCTCGAGCTACTATCGATGGTTTGAAACGATTGGTTGCTATAAAGTAGAATCATGTAACACAACAGTTGTATAGTTGACAAAAACTGAATCTTGCACTGACGCAAATGTCCTATAGTGGCTACAAGAGGCACACTTTTGTTTTATAACTGTTACCTGCAGCCCTTATTTAACCTCTTAAATGACTGAAGTGTCCTATTAGGTGTGCCCATTCCGCTTGTATAGCTATTCTAAGAGGGTTTTGCCAATGTTCTTACAGTATACAATGCTGTTTAAGGAATACTGTATAATCATTCTTGCAACTCTAATAGGAGTGATAATTTTTAGTTGGGATATTATATTGTCAGTATCAAAATTATTGTTTAACTTCGAGTCATTCGCAGAAAACTGAATATTGCAGTGTTTAACAAGCTTATCAAAATCGGAGATTTATAAAATAAAAAGAAGTGGCCCAAAGACCGACCCTTGAGGCACTCCTGATGAAATTAAATTCTCAGGAGAAGTGTACGTATCCATGACAAATCTTTGTGATCTATTTCTTAAAAAGCTGTTTATCAGAGCAACTGATGATTCAGAGAAACCATAAAATTTACATTTGGCTATTAAAAGTGTATGGTTGATGGTGTCAATATTATAATGAAATAATATTGCGTCCACCTCGTATGCCATGCACGATTTTTCCTATTTTTGCCCCCCACTCCGCGGCCACTGGACTTTTTTTCAAAAACTACAAAGATCTTTTGTTGTGTGAACATTTCATCAAAATCCGAGCACTTTCCAAGTTATAGACGGGCCGAGGATTAGCGGAGAGATAGACAGACAAACCGACAGAGCGAGAGAGAGAGAAACCGATGGAAAGTGAAATGGTTTTTCGTACATTTTCCGATTACAATACCTCGCTAGAGGCATATGAAGAAAAATACGTCCAAGATGAAGAAGGAAAGCACAATATTGATCTTTGAATATTTGGAAACGCTTCATTCAGAATCAGATGCGTTGCGAAATGTTTGGGAAATTTAATTACTTACGACTCGCTTTCCTCAAAAACGATTGATTTTCGGACATAAGTTATAATAAATCTTTTTGCTTAGAATAATGCAAGGAATCGCCTCTTGAAGTTACGAATATTATTTCTTTAACACCCTGTATATGCTACCTAGAAATCATGTTTTAGCGTTCAGCGAGACTTCCAAAATTCATAGAATTTTCTTCAGCTCTTGAAGCTAAACAAAAAAAGAGAAACTCGTAATGGATCAATATTAGACAAGTTCCTCTGGAAAAGAGTGCGATGTATAAACTGCCTGAAATGAATAACTTATAGATGATACTTTAAAAGTGTGATACGGTTTTTATTGTTTTTAGTTTCTGATAGCAATTGCTCTTTTTTTGAAAGCAACTCACCCTGAGCTATGAAATTATAGAGCGATTATTAAAAACTACAAGTGAAATGAATGAGTTTATATTTGACTGCATTAAAATGAAGAAAGTACTTTAGCTTTCCACTTACCTACAACTGTTAATAACACATTATCCAACAAGAAAGACAAATAAACTATCACAAAAGTCGCCGCATTTTCACTGTTCAGTTCAACAAACCACCGCATCCTACTATGAACACGGTGCCAGGTTAGAGCAAAGTGAATTGGTAAGAGGGTATCTGATGTCTGGGAGGATATATATTGAAGGGTGGAGGGTAGCATGTGTTCTCATCTGTTTCCTATTATCTCCAGCTCCTGTGTGGAAGGCCTCGGTGGCTTCGTCGAAATGAGAAATTTGCAGCTTCACTGGACCACTTTACACTTTATTTCGTTATCGTTCCCGTCCAGGTTTTGATTTAATTCGGTTGGTACGTGAACAGGAAAATCGCCAGTAAAAATTGCACACTATTATTCTTAAATATACTGGCACGCAAAATTAACCGGACAAACAAAATTTTGTTCAAATTAAATTTGAAATAACTTTTTAACCTTAGCATCAATTTCGTTAATTTTTTCGCGAAGTTGTTGGTAATTTTATTGTTATCATTACCGACTGTCGATTTTAAATATTTGTTCTTTTACAGGATGCAACTAGTGCCTAATAGTATAAATAGTTAAATAGAAGAATAAAAAATGTATGCAGCATAAAAGTGTAACAAGTGAAATAATCATTTCAAATAAAATAGATAAGACGGATGTCTTTTAAGTTTTGCATATAGAAACATAGTAGGCCGCGCGGATCGAACGTCAGTAATGAATCTTAACCTCACTCTTTAGTAAACTTACATTCAAAGTTTCACAACAATACTGAGTGTTCTCACTACAGTGAATTTTTAAGTGTCACCAAGTCATTAAAAAAATGGAACTCAACCGAGAACATTTGCGCGCCATAATTTATTACAACTTGCAGAGACAATTATCGCAACAAGAATGCCTTGCTGAGTTACTGTCTGTTTTCGGCAACGAAGCTCCACATCAGTCGACAATTTCCCGTTGGTCTGGAGAATTCAAACGGGGACGGGTGAGTCTTAGCGACGATCCCAGGGCGGGTGCACCAAAAACGGCAGTCACCCAGGAAAACGTCGATGCTGTGCGCAAACTCATCAATGAAGAACGACATGTGACATATCGCGAGATTGGGGCGTCTTTGAAGATCTCAAAGACCTCAATTCAAACAATTTTACATGAAGAATTAGGAGTAAGAAAATTAGTTTCTCGTTGGATACCCCACCTGTTGACTGAAGAGCAGAAAGCAGTCAGGGTTAATTGGTGTCAAAAAACGCTTGACGCGGAAACTAAAAAAATGTGTACAGCATTGTTAGTGGTGATGAATCGTAGATTTACTGTTATGAACCAGAAAATGAACGACAGTCGGCTGTTTGGGTGTCCCAAGGTGAAGAAAAGCCAACAAAAGTCATCCGTTCTCGAAGTGTTTCGAAAACGATGGTCGCGACATTTGTGTCAAAAGCAGGTCATATTGCGAAAATTCCTCTTAGTGAGCAAAGAAATGTTACTCCGGATTGGTATACCACCACTTGTTTGCCAAAAGTCATCACCGAGCATCGAAAAATCAACCCCGAAAGAAGAATCATCCTCCACCAAGACAATGCAAGCTCGCACCTAGCCCAAGAAACAAGGCAGTATTTAACGGAAAAAAACGTGGAATTGTTGGACCATCCTCCATATAGTCCCGATCTAAGTCCTTAAGATTTCTTTACTATCCCGAAAATTAAAAACAGACTGCGTGGTCAAAGGTTCCAGTCACCAGAAGAAGCAGTTGACGCATTCAAAAATGCCGTTTCGGATCTGCCAGCAAACGAGTGGAATAAGTGATTCGAAAATTGGTTCGAGCGCATGCAGGTGTGTATTAATCTTCGTGGAGAATATTTCGAAAAACAATAAAGTCATTTAAAACAACCTACCGTGTTGATTTATTTACATTGCAAAACTTAAAAGACATCCCTTGTAAATGTATAATGAATTACGTAACTCTCGCAGAGATTAAAAACACTTAGGATAAAACTTATGTTAAAAGTTATTTTTTGAAGACTTTTAAGTCATTGATGGTTTTTAACTCGAAGGGCAAATTATTGAAGATAGATTAACATATGTAGATAGTCAGGGCTATTAAGGTACGTGCTAAAGCTATAGTTTAATGTAATGTTGTTGTTATCCTTTAGATTGTACCTCTTTGACTCTTTTAGGTAAGTGAATTTGGAAGGATAGTTTTTTACTTGAATAAGTAATGATGTCAACGTTAGTATTTTTCTAAACGTTTTCCGACAAGACTTCAGAGGATGCAATGAGAATAAGAGTCTGACTATTCTCTTTTAAAGGATAAAGATTCATTGCGCCTCAGAAGATGATCTCCAATATAGCACTAAATATTTGAGGTGGGAATACATAGTAGAGTACAAGACGTTCAATAAGTGTTTTTGTTCAATACGTGTTTTAAGTTCCTTAGAGCAAAAAATGCCGAATTTATTTTTTTGGCTACATACCCAAATGTTCCATTATTAGACCTAAAAATTTTATATTTGGTACACTTTCCAGTGACTTACTGTGTAACTGTGATGTTGTTCTGCGGCCTTCGTTTGTGATACGTTCAGCACTAGCTGAACCGACAGGCAAAGTCAAAAACAATCTGAATAAACAGCAGCTCTCTGGAAAACTGTCTAAAAATTCTTTGCAATCATGAACTTCAAATAATCTAGCGGGCTGTCATTAGTAAAATTATGATATTCGAAAAATACATGCTTATAAAACTGGCGAATTCGTACTTTAGATTTGTAGTGGAAAATTCCTAATATTTTTCCATCAAATTAGTGGCGCTGGTTTCTAATTCGTTTTCTCTTAGATTGACTAATTTCTCTGACATCAAAAAACCAAACAAATACAGGGTTTGTCCGGAAAGTAATAGGACTCATTGTCTTCCGCCATGACTGTACTTCGGAGCATGCGCGCACCGACTAGATTCGGTGGAGGGCGTTCCTAGCTAACGAATGAGCGGCTGGTCAGGTGTCTCCGAGCACTTGGAGAGTCAAGACAGGCATTTTCGCGCGACGTGTTTCTGTGAGTGGTGCAAGCCGAAAATGCAGCGTTCGTTAGAGCAGAGGTACGCGATTAAATTCTGTGTGAAACTCGGTAAATCTGCGACAGAGACGTTTGATATGATCAAGCAGGCTTACTCAGGTGTTGCTTCAGCAAGAAGTGGTGTGTTTCGGTGGAACCAGGCCTTTTTGGAGAGCCGGGAAGAGGTCGCTGATGAAGACCGTGCTAGAAGGCGTTCGACTTCGACAAACACCGATAATGTGACTCGTGTGCGCAAAGTTTTGAACTCAGACCGTCGACTAAGTATTCGTTTAATTGCCCAGATGTTAAATTTATCAAAATCTGTAGTTCACGACAGTGTGATACAGCATTTGAATATGCGCAAGGTGTGCACGAAGATGGTCCCAAAAGTGCTCACTGACGACCAGAAATTGCGGTGAGTGGAAGTGTGCCAAGAAAAGTTGAACATGTGTGAAAGTGACCCCAAATTTTTGAATAACGTAATCACAGGTGACGAGTCGTGGATCTTTGAGTATGATCCCGAGACAAAGAGGTAATCTTCCGAGTGGCACACGACGGCGTCTCCTCGGCCAATAAAGGGAAGAATGAGCAATTTCAAAGTGAAAACGATGCTCATTGTCTTTTTTGACATCAAAGTCATCGTCCACCATGAATTTGTTTCTCCTGGACAAACCGTCAACGCTAAGTTTTACGTGAAAGTGCTCAGGAGACTTAAACGAGGGGTCAGTCGGGTCCGAGACATCGCAGCCGACTGGAACGCCCCGGATCACACCGCCTTTCTTGTGAACAGCTACCTGACCAAGGCCGGCATCCCAACGCTTCCGTAGCCGCCCTACAGCCCAGATGTGGCCCCCGGACTTTTTTTTTGTTTCCTCGCCTGAAAAGGCCGGTGAAAGGCAAGCATTTTGAAACGACAGAGGGGATCCAAGCAGCACGCACCGCGGCTCTCAAGGCTATTCCGGAGAATGCCTTCCGTGACGCCTTCAATGCTTGGAAATCGCGCTGGCTGCATCGACGCAGAAGGAGCCTATTTTGAAAGTTTTTAAAGAATTGTAACAATTGGCTCAATAAATTTTTTTAAATCGAGTCAATCCTATTACTTTCCTGTATCTGCATTGATTAATAAGCTATTTGATACTGCCCACTTTCGGAAACTTTATGAGTTTCTAGATCCTCTAGCGATTTTGCTTGTAGGTTAATAGTTATGTCATCAGTAAAGGTAACCAAGAGACAATTATTATCAATTGCGTGTTCACCTAAATCTTTCACAAATAACAAAAACAGAAGTGGTGATAGCACTCCACCCTGAGGTACTTCAAAGGTTATGTCCTGTGCATTAGAGATAGTGCTACCCAGCTTAACCTGACTTTTTCTGTTGACACGTAAATTACAGAATGATCTTCTGGGATTTCTGAAACCATAGCCATTAATTTTAGTTACGATGATGATATGATAGCGGCAGTTGCTGGGAAAAAAGTAGGCTATTTCTTTAAAGTGTACTTTTCTCCCTATGACCTCCTCAATCTGCACCAGGCCCATATAAGATCTAGCCTCGAATACTGCTCACATGTTTGGGGTGCTGCCGCCCTGACTATATTATCTATACTCGATGCTGTTTAGAGGAGGGCGGTCTAACTGATCCATGACTCTTCTCTAATACATAGTCTCGGGACCCTCCTATGTCCCTAGGGTACCGGGAGTGTGAAATAATGTAGATGAAGAGACTTTTTTTCTACTAACCTCGGGAAGTCTGAAAATCGGATTGACAAAGTTTTCTTGAGCTTCTCATAGCAGCCGGGGTGCCCTGACATTTAGGCTTCTGCTAGCGCGGCTGCTTTGGTGTAAGGAAATAAATGTTTCGTGTATTGAGTTTCAAATTTCCACTTGGGCCGCCAATTTCATGCAAAAAATTAATATGCATATACCAGATATCGGTTGGAGCTATGAATATCTTAGTTTGCATTTGATAGCCCTTTCACCACTGCTATGACCGTTAGAGGCTGGCGGTTCTGGCGGTATAGTAGATGTGGTCTACTAGCCATCGGTGCCATGTCAGAATCCTGTATTAGGCGATTTGTTTCTGAATTTTTGTAACAGTAAGTATCTGTAGTTGAGATTAAAGGATCATCTCAGAACGAGAGTAACTGAGAATTGCATTTTCTAGATTTAGTTAGAGGCCTTTCTTACGAATTGATATGATGCTGGAGTTTTCTTGTCCTTAGTTTCTGTGATGGGTTGAGATAAACAAAAAACCTATGTTGCTTGTCAATTATATATTGGCATATGTTGGAGAAATACATGTAACTTATTTGTATGTTCTTATTTATTAAGATACAAACAGCGAATGTGGCTTAACTCACATATTTGTTAAACGCAAATTATTAACACTAAAAGTGGACGGATCTATCCAAGGCTTCTCTGATATTGCTATCAAAGTACGTACATGTATAATTTATAACCGAAGTTAAAATACATTATTTTTGATTATTGCTCATCTAAAGCAAAATTCTTAAATCATAAATGATTTATATAGCTAATAAAACAGGATTGAAAGACATAATGCTGAAAATCATATTCAACGTCTTAGTCTACGTGTATGTACAGTATACGTTCATCATTCATCCACAATATTTATTTATTAATATCGTCTATGATTATAGCACGTGAATGCTTCACATTTTACGATGATTATTGCTAAAAATATTGATGACATTGACATATCCAATATTCTTTATTGAAAGTTAAATTATTTTAAGGATATCAGCCTAAACACAAAAATCGACGATAGGCTGGTTTTTGTGTTTCAACTCTGAATACCAAAGAAGTTGCGTATTTTCATTTTTCCTCTTGCAGCGTTTTTCCTGATATACTAATGAATATCCGTACGCCTCAAAAACTTGGCAACGACGCATTTTTCGAAATAATATGTTTTCGAAGGTTCCGGGAAATCAAAATAGGAATCTATCGGAAACCTCTACTGTGACCTAGATAATGAAATCAGACAACATTTAGACATCATTCAATCCCGTAAATTGAAATTGCAACTACTGATAGCAAATCCATAATCCGCTCAAAATTCTGTATACACATCCATATTCATCTTTGAGGCCATGCAGTAATATTGGCACGTCAAACTTAAACGTCGGAAAGTACATGAACATTCATCGGGGTTATTACATAAAAAGGGTACATAATGCCAAAAAAAAATCAGTAAAATCTCAACTTCTGCTATAGGTAACAGCAAGTCTGCCGCTATTTCATTCTACGTCTACGACAAGTAAGTATGAATAATAAAAATATTTATTACCCTCATTAAACAGTATACAAAAGTTTACAAACAAAAAGCCTAAAGAGAATAAAGGGCTACATCAGCTTGTCCCTTAAAGAAGCAGCTGCTAGAGCAAAAAAAAAACAAACAAATTTAAATAATTCTATAATAATGCAAATGACTATTAAGACATTGATAATCAATGAAGTTTTGATATTAAGAAATTTAGAGTCAGAAAGAGAAAGCGTGAATAGAGGAGAGAGAAGAAGAGAAACGGGGGAGCAGGAGATATGTTTTCTATAATATCTGAGACAGTAAATCACTTTTAAGGTTCCTTTTAAATGTAGCTACCGAGAGACAAAAATTCTTTAATTTTGAATTTATTTACCAAAAAGGCAATTTGATACGAGAATGATTTCTTAAATGATTCTTTAATGTGTGACGGTATTGTAATCAAATTCAATCTTCTAATGTTTAGATTATGTACGTCAGTCCGGTAACTAATTTTTAAGGAAGATAAGGGGGGCTTTTATATTTTATAATCTTGTAAAAAAAGGAAGTAGAGGGCAAGGTACGCCTCTGAGCCATATTCAACCATTCAGTTCAGGTAGTCTGTGGGATACTCTTTGTCTACCCCTTATGCCAAATATCAGTCTCAGACAAGAATTATGAGCTTTTTGAACCCGCTTTAGTTCCACGCTATCAAGAAATGGGCCATATTCCATATCAGCAAAGTTGAAGTGGGATAAGCCTTCGCAGAGCGTGGCTTTAGTATTTTGTGATAGGTAATGTATATGAGGGTAAATTATTTTTAACATTGAATATGCTTTTCTTAGGTACAGAGTAATGTGTTTTCTAAACCTTAGTTTAGAGTCAACCACTAAGCCCAAATCCTTCACGGAATCCCTAAATGATATTATAACGTCACCTTCTAATTTACGTAATGCGGGAGTCGGAAAATTGAATACAGCGTATTTGTTTTAAAAGAGAGGTCTAACAAGAGCTTCAGGAAATTAAAAGGAGGATTGATAGGTGTCCTCAGGTGTAATCTAGACCTTAGACGTCCTGTAAAATTCAAGCTTGTAAATTGAAATAGCGATCTTTGATGGCCCTTTCACCTACTAACTTGTCCAACTAAGATTACCTGTGTAAAGACTTCCTGCTAATTCATTTTTGATCTTCTGAAACCCCGATAGGAAAAAATGCGTAGTTGATAAATTTCCATAGCATTCGTGTACTTTTTGAACAAATTGGCATACTGATTTGACCAATTTTGACTGTCTAAGCTCACGCTTGAAGATTGATTCCTATGTCGAATCTCGTGCTGATTATAAATTTGCTGTCAAGAATGGTTGCTGCTTGAGCTCATGAAGTCCTCTGAGGTCATTATTTATATCATATTACAGATCGCCATGAGGTTCCCTTTGGTTCTCCTAAAATTTTTTAAAAATTGGATTGTTGTAAAGTTTCCGGACTGTTCGTATTTTTAAGAGATATGTGTTCCAAGGATATCATCGTACCGGACATGTTTTTAATTGGTCTTGAGGAGATCTGTACCACACACCGCTATCAATTTGTTTTATAACAACATGATTAGACACCACTTGATGTAAACTTTATTGGTCAAAACATCCTCTAAGAATTTTTGGTAGTAGTTACTCCAACGTTTTCAAACCGACAGGGTATTGTGTTTTGATCCTCTAGACTCACACAAAACACTGGTCACGCTCATCATAATATAACGCTAGCGCTATTGAAATGACAGCGTCAGCTAAAATGTCAATTGCGTCAATGATGTCTTTTGTGTATTGTTGTTGAGTGCTTGTCTGGTATTTGGTTGTTAGTAGATGCTCATATCATAATGAGCATACGTTTCCTATCAGAATCTTGTAATTTTATCAGATTGCGGTGGAGTCTCACACCTAAAGTCTAGGTCCTCATCTTCAGGTAGCGCTGGACACGAATAGAGGTCTGGCCGTGGTATAGGCTGTGTTGGAATAGTGGCTACTGTGGCTGCATTTATGGCTGCTACGTTGACACAGTCATAAATTGGCTGCAAATGGAAAAAGAAAAACAAAATTACAAATAGTTATTTATTATAAAAGGGAAAAAAGTACTAGATTTCACCTAAAATCCAGTATTTTTCCCGTGTCTAATACACAATTTTTTTCTGTGACAGGAAAAACGACGATAAATATTGAAAAATTATATTATTACAATATTTAAGTCAGAAAATTATCGATGTGAAATTTGAATTTTGAAATTAGTAGTCTATGTTAGACAATTAGACCTGAGTTGCTAAGGAAACTCTTAAAGTAATCAAATAGCTATCAATTTAATTTTGCGATTTGATTTAAAAATTATGAAAATAGTGGTTGTTTAGAAGTTTTTTAATACTATAAAATAAAAAATGTCTGATTCCGAGTTTTCTTTGACTCCACCGGAATTAGTAGAAGTAGCCAAAGTAGCGTCATAAAAATTATTGCCAGCTAAATCGCGTAAAATTTACGAAACCGCGTATTCAAGATTCATGGATTGGAAGATGGAAAAACATGCAGTTCTTTGTCGGAGCCCGTGTTATTGGCTTGGTTTTCGGAATTGGCACAACAACAAAAGCCATCAATAGTGTGGTCAAATTATTCAATGAATAAAAGTATGTTAGGATCCAATAATACTGCAGATATCTCAAAATATTTCGAACTAATTACATTTCTGAAACAAAATGGGAAAGGTTACAATGCTGCGATTTTAACGGGTACACAAATTAGTGATTTTTTAAATAATGCCTCCCATGAAGTTTATTTAATGGCCAAGGTTGTTGTTGTATTTGGGATTGCAGGATCTTGTCGAATTTGTAAAATCAGCCAGGTAACATTAGATGATATTGAAGATGCGGGAACGTTATTAATTGTAAAACTTAAGGAAACAATGAATGATGTAAACAGGAGATTTGTAGATACTGAAAAATATATTAAGTTTTACCGAATGTACATGGCCCTTCGTCCAGTAGCAGCAAAGGATCGACGCTTGTTTTATGCATATCACAATGGAAAATGTATCAATCAGGTTATGGGTAAAGACCAGCTTTATGAGGTTCTCGAAACAGTGCCTAATTTTCCTCAACTTGGAAATGCTAATTCATATACAGGTCATTCATTTCGAAGATCGTCTGCTACACTTTTAGTTGAATCTGGGGCAGACTTGATGACACTAAAGAAACATGGCGGTTGGAAGTCATCACCGGTCGCTGACGAGATGTTGATGAATCCGTAGCACATAGGGCAGAAATATACTAAGTGACATATAAATCCGAACACCCGGTTTAAATGGTTTTATTTTAATAAAATTTTGCATAAGTACTTAATGAAGCATAATAAGTAAATGATAAAAATTTCAAAATGATTGCACTGCTTTAAAGCCCTTTGACCTTTAATAATATGTGGATGCACCCTGATGTGCTACGCATTCTCCAACGCGCCTAGGCATGCTTCTGATCAGGTGGTCAATGTCCTTCTGTGATATCTCATTCCAGGCAACCACCAACTCCTCTCGAAGTGCTTCTAGAGTCTGAGGAGGACGTTGCAAATTGAGCAATCTCCTACCTATCATATCCCACACGTGCTCAATTGGGGATAAGTCGGGAGATCTTGGTGGCCATGGTAACAATGTGACATCATTATGTTGAAAGAAGTCTAATGTGACTCTTGCAACATGTGTTCGGGCATTATCTTGTTGGAAAGTTGGATCTGCCAGGGTGTCAAGATAGGGTAAAAGATGGGGTTCTAGAACTTCGTGGATATAACGCTGCGCGTTCATATTACCTCTGATGAAGATTAAAAGTGACCTGGAACCATAAGCTATAGCACCCCAAACCATAACTCCAACAGTGTGATGAACATGTCTTTCAACAAAAAACTGTGGATTCCTCCTTTCACCACGTCGCCTTCTAACCCTGGCACGACCATCGTGCATGCCTAAACAAAATCGAGACTCGTCACTATAGACAATACTGTTCCATTCCTGATCCCAGAGTGACCGTTGTCTGCACCACTCAAGGCGATTACGTCGGTGTTCTCGAGTTAAACGGAGGACCCCGTGTGGCCGGTATGAAAACAAGCCAAAACTTCTCATTCGTCGGTAAACACTTCGCATGCCAATAGGTCTTCCGTGTTCTGCAAACCATTCATTTGCAATGGACCTGGTAGTGGAGAAACGGTCCCTTAAGGCCAATAATCTTAGGCGGCGATCTTCACGGTCTGTTGTTCTACGACGGCGTCCAGTGCCCCTTGCTCTTTGCGTACGGCCTTCTCGAAGCCATGCCTGACAACACCTAACCACAGTGTCTACACTTCTTTGCACTCTAACTGCAATTGCCCGAAAAGAAAGTCCAGCTTCCCGAAGTCCCACTATACGGCCCCTATCAAACTCACTAAGTTGACGAAATCGTACAGGTCTCCGTACTCTAGGCATCGTAACCGATCGTAAAGGATGTCAAGAACCAAAATCCGCCAACGTTAATTCTTTACTGCGGCTGAAATATTCATTTTTAGAGCGTTAGTGAATTAAAAAAAAGCAGTATAAAAACCGGAATGTCCAACTGATAAGTCTGAAAATTTGTTCACTTGTTATTTACAGTAAGATAAATACATTCACCAACTTTTATTAAAATAAAACCATTTAAACTGGGTGTTCGGATTTATATGTCACTTAGGCCCGTATCGTCAGTCGTCCCTACAATTGTAGGGCGCGTTTATGGCCTCCTTGATTGTCATACTCCTTTCACTCTTTCGAAAATTTGTAGATTACACTTGTCCCGTGTCAGCGTCAGCGCTCTCCTATTGTGAAGATATGTTTTCTTTTCAAATTGTAGGGAATTTCAGGCTGATAAAACATGATATAACTCAAAAGCAAGCACAATTTGATGCAAATAGATGTTTGTGAGATAACCTCAAAATAGAGTGCTGACAGGGAGAAGTAGAAAACTATGACAATCAAGGAGGCCATAAAGGCGCCCTGCAATTGTAGGGACGACTGACGATACAGGCCATAGTATACCTAATAAAGTGTTTAAAACGTGTGGTAGTGCTGAAATAACACCGGATTTGCGACCAAGTACATCAACGGGAGTTGTGATGGCAGAAGAACATATACATAATTTCAACACAAGAAAATTCGGTTGTACCGAATAGTTTGAGGAACGTGTCATTCATGCAATGCACATTTAGTAATTGTACTTTTGATATAAGGGAAATGTAACTTTATTTTATAATAAAATATTCTAAAATTAAATATCTACCTTTGCTTATGTGCTTATACAATATCCGGGAAAAAGTACTCATTGTTTTTCCCGGGAAAAGACGTTATTTCATAAAAAGTGACATTTTGTTATCTGTCAACAGAGATAAAACGTCAAACTTTCAATCTTGTTGAGAATTACTCCCTCTCTCAGAATACCTGTATGTACCCGCCCTGCAGGGGAGGAGCGAGGTTGGTTTTGGACAACGTTCCATTGACTACAGATTTTTATAATTTGTCTTACACGGTGCTTCATCTCACTACCATAGTTAATTTTGCAAACTATTTTATCCAGAATAAAGTTCCTGTTTAAATGATGACAGTAGAATTATAAGTGATATCTGATCCTCCAAAATTATTCTTTCTATTAAACTAAAAATGTGTGCATTCAATGGAAGTATGGTTTATGTCTGCTACAAATTATTCCATGAAGACGTTGTTGACATTGCCTAGTTTTGGGTGCACCCGCTATAAAATAAAAATAAATAAATAGTTGTACCTGTGTATTGGCCCTGTAGATGTCCAGAGTACTCGTCCCGGTAGCTAATGAGGGCAAAGTGCTCGTAAGCCTATCCCTGGCTGCAGCTATTGTCATCAGATAGGTCCTTGGAATAAAAAGGGCTCCTAGGAGCACCATGGATGTACCCACAATACCAAAACACAGCACCAGTTCCTTCCAATTCTCATCCAGATATCCGTATAAGGGAACCCATATACACCATATAATGATCATCAAAATGATAGAGATGGTAAAATATTTGCCTTCTCGATAGTTCCTCTGACATTTGTACATCAAAGGAGAAAGACATAGCAGCAGCAAGAGCAGCATAGCATTGTAACTCATCAAGTACAGCAAAGAGTTACCTTGGAAAACATCTAAGCATCTTCCGACAACCTGCAGATTTAAAGCAGCTTGAACCCCAAATATAAACAGGCAAAGGAATGATTGTACCGGCCCAGCAACGTGGGACATGAACCCTATCTCTTTTGAAGCACTGGCTAACATAATACTTCTGGATAGGAGAAGAGAAAATACTAGGGCGTAAGATAGAGTTATGGACATAGACTTCGTTACGCAAAGCGTATTGCTGTTATATTTGGTTGCTGTTAGGAGAAAAGGTAGAACTGATGACAGCAAAAGCACTGTAGCTAATAGCAGAACTAACGTGAGGATAGGGTTGCCTTCCAAGATGTCTCTCCTGCATATGCAGATCAAGAGGAATGTGAAGATAGAGATACAAAACAGAATTCCGAGCAGAGAAAGTGATATGAATGCGTATACCCAGGACTCTGATTTGAAGCTCAGATATTCGTCACTTATAGTGTCTTTCAAGTCTCTGTTCAACAAGAAATTTATACATTCTTCTGGATCGGACCGAAAAGTGACATTGCCCACCAAAGCATCCAAGCTTTGATCCACCAACGTAAGGTTTTGATCGAACAAGTTATACGTGAAAACTTTGCTATAGGGTTGAAGAAAACTGTTTTTCACGACACTGTTATTTTCCACCCTATAGATATCATACACAAAATGCCCTCTCAGAGGTTCCACCTTGAGGAACTCCAAGATAGCGGTCAGTGACATCACTGCGTAAGGGCTTCTTTTGAGATCTGCCTTTTTTAAGCAATCTAGCTTAGTTAACTTGTTGGTGTCATTACAACGGTTTCTGAAGGCCATCAGGAGAGATTTGACAGCTGTCAACATTGGATTTGCTGCCTCGAAAAGCAGTGGCGTGGGGATGATGTTCTCAGGCATTTGATATGTTAGTGATGTAGGAAACTGGGGTGGTATAATCACGAAGCTGTGTTCTGGTAAGTCTGGAAGAGAGACGGAATATACATCATCATGCGATACGAGGGATGTCTTTTAAGTTTTGCGTATAGAAACATAGTAGGCTGCGCGGATCGAACGTCAGTACTGAATCTTAACCTCACTCTTTAGTAAACTTAAATTTAAAGTTTCACAACAAAACGTACAGTGTTCTCACTACAGTGAATTTTTAAGTGTCACCAAGTCATTAGAAAAAGATGGTCGCGACCTTTGTGTCAAAAGCGGGTCATATTGCAACACTCTTAATGAGCAAAGAACTGTTACTGCGGATTGGTATAGCACCATTTGTTTACCAAAGGTCATCTCCGAGCTTCAAAAAATCAACCCCGAAAGAAGAATCATCCTCCACCAAGACAATGCAAGCTCGCACACAGCCCAAAAAACAAGGCAGTATTTAACGGAAGAAAACGTGGAATTATTGGACCATCCTCCATATAGTCCCGATCTAAGTCCTACAGATTTATTTACTGTCCCGAAAACTAAAAACAGACTGCGTGGTCAAATGCCGTTTTGGATCTGCCAGCAAACGAGTCTAATAAGTGCTTCGAAAATTGGTTTGAGCGCATGCAGATGTGTATTAATCTTCATGGAGAATACTTCGAAAAACAATAAAGTCATTTAAAACTACCTACCGTGTTGTTTTATTTCCATATGCAAAACTTAAATGACATCCCTCGTATAAAAAAAGTAGAATTGTTATTCGGTTGATATTATTGCATATAAAGGTGATTAGGAAAACAGTGGTAATATCTCTAAAGCAGAATTATATGCAAAAGTAACGTTATGGCTCCCATCGTTTTTTATCGAGGTTTTTGGGGGGTCACAGTTAAGCTACCAGCATGATTTTCATATCTTTTATACATTGTATTTTAAATTCGACCCTCACCACTGGTATCTCGGAAACTGTAACAGATACAAAGTCGCTTGAATGAGGACAAAGTTGCGTATTTAGGTAATTAACAACATACCGCTTAGAAAGTTTCGAAATCTGAAGTACTTTCGGAGAGAGACGGAAAAAAACGAATTTTCCCAGAAATGTTTCCTGACTTTATGTAAGATGGGATTTTAAAATAAATTGTATGTTGTTATTGTTAATTGTTCTCCTCGACAAGATGGCATAGCCAAATTTTCACTTCGACTTCACCATCACTAACTTTGTTTTCCATATGGACGCTATATTGGAATTTTGTACATGCAATTGAACTTTCCAGTCCTAAATGTATTTCCTTGGTTGGCCATGAATGGAGTTGTCGGAAAAAAATTATAAGGAAATAAAAAGTGAGATGAATATCTTAGCAGATGTTCAAAATATTGTCTGTTATTTTGTAAGCAAAGTTGGCTCTTTTACTGTACATTGATAACTGCTCGATTTATTTTCGTTCTGCTCGGTCTTCCAAACTCTGTTGCTATGTTCAATTTGATGTGTGGTCTGACATACGAAAGAAATGAAATCTGATAATTCCAAGGCCTGCCTAGGAACTTCTGTTCTTTCTGGAATAACTACGGTTTCGCAATCTCAATATTATACCTTTTTGGACAGCAGAATTAAAAACTCTATTCATCTGCGAATCCAGTACGACGTCGAAAAGAAAAAATAAAGTTAATGATGGAGGATGAGGGAAGAAACGTCATATTGAAATTCTAATTATGCCTTCTTGTAGAGGAGAAAAAGTGGCAATGTTAACATGCAATTCATTTTGGAATAAATAGGGATTTAGGGATTTACCTGGTCTTCAAAACAAATGACTACCTGATAATTTCAAACCTTACATAGGATACGCTATTTTTTTGATATAAGGTTTGAAATAAAGCAGCGCGAAGCGTCATCTACCACTAGCGATTACGCGGTGACTGGACATTCAATTCGCAGACTGAGAAATATACGAGGGATGTCTTTTAAGTTTTGCATATAGAAACATAGTAGGCCACGCGGATCGAACGTCAGTACTGAATCTTAACCTCACTTGTTAGTAAACTTAAATTCAAATTTTCACAACAATACGTGCAGTGTTCTCACTACAGTGAATTTTTAAGTGTCTCCAAGTCATTAGAAAAATGGAACTCAACCGAGAACATTTTCGCGCCATAATTTGTTATAACTTTCAGAGACAATTATCGCAACAAAAATGCCTTGCTGAGTTACTGTCTGTTTTCGGCAACGAAGCGCACATCAGTCGACAATTTCCCGTTGGTATGGAGAATTCAAACGTGGACGGGTGAGGCTTAGCGACGATCCCAGGGTTGGTGCACCAAAAACCCAGGAAACCCAGGAAAACGTCGATGCTGTGCATTGAAGATAGACATGTGATATATCGCGAGATTGAGGCGTCCTTGAAGATCTCAAAGACCTCAATCCAAAAAAATGTACATGAAGAATTAGGAGTAAGAAAATTAATTTCTCGTTGGATACCCCACCTGTTGACTGACGAGCAGAAAGCAGCCAGGGTTAACTGGTGTCAAAAAACGCTTGACCGGTTCAATTCCGGAAACTCAAAAAATGTGTACAGCATTGTTAGTGGTGATGAATCGTGGATTTACTGTTGAACCAGAAAATAAACGACAGTCTGCTGTTTGGGTGTTCCAAGGTGAAGAAAATCCAACAAAAGTCTTCCGTTCTCGAAGTGTTTCGAAAAAGATGGTCGCGACATTTGTGTCAAAAGCGGATCATATTGCAACAATTCCTCTTAATGAGTAAAGAACTGTTACTGCGGATTGGTGTACCACCATTTGTTTGCCAAAAGTCATCACCGAGCTTCGAAAAATCAACCCCGAAAGAAGAATCATCCTCCACCAAGACAATGCAAGCTCGCACACAGCCCAAAAAACAAGGCAGTATTTAACAGAAGAAAACGTGGAATTGTTCCTCCATATAGTCCCGATCTAAGTACTAACGGTTTCTTTACTATCCCGAAAATTAAAAACAGTCTGCGTGGTCAAAGGTTCCAGTCATCAGAAGAACTTGACGCATTCAAAAATGCCGTTTTAGATCTGCCAGCAAACGAGTGGAATGTGCTTCAAAAATTGGTTCGAGCGCACGCAGATGTGTATTAATCTTCTCGGAGAATACTTCGAAAAACAATAAAGTCATTTAAAACTACCTACCGTGTTGTTTTATTTCCATATGCAAAACTTAGGAGACATCCCTCGTACAGACCTAGGCGGGAGGCTGTGGCTTACGGTTTGAAGTGTCTGGCTATAGTGGTAGATGGGGCTTTAAATTGACTTGTTCATCGGCATAGTCTTATTTCGTGTTGTACTGATGACATGACCACCAAAAACAACAAAAGGACTATATAAGCATAGGTCCTAAATGTTCCAATATTGAAAAACAGAGTGATGTAGATTTCTGCGCCACTAAGGGGATTGATAACACATAAAAATAACATACAATCCAGAATGTCAAGATATGTTATTTTGAAATGTTCTAGCTGTTTCAAAAAAGTCAGAGGCGTAGAATATAATTTTACTTCTTCTTCTGTAAATGTAAGAATGTTCTGGTATGTACGCTTTTCCATACATTGGGATTGTTTATGCTGTTCTCCATACTAACATAAACTCTTGGTATCCTCATCCGCTAGGGATGTAAATTTTTTTCGATTCAGTAAGTATAACTTGAATTCCTAAAGATGTGAGTTTATTGAAAACACAATGATACAGTATTTTTAAACTTACTTTCTGCTCTAGAATCATTGCCACTCTTTTATGAATCACCCTGAAGGGTTTTATTTAGCAAAAGAGAAAAAATCACCTGCTGGTACAGATGCATCCAGTGGCACAAAAATCATCTTGAGCACATCGTTTGTGTAGTTTTCCTGGCGAGTCGAAAAATGTTCTATGTTGCATTTGTTTCCAAAATATACAATTGGCGTTGTAATGTTGACCAGGTTTGGACAGGCACTCCTGAAAATGATGTTTTTTAATGGAACGTCAGAACGTTAATAGGATGTTTTCAGATTCCATTTATTAAAACTCATTGAAGGCAATATCTGAAAAGGATTGTTTACTATACAGTTTGTTCCTTAGTGGTATGTAAATATTTAAGGGTGTGAATCTACATGAAAAATTAATGTTAGTTTGATTTATAAACTATGGTCCAAAAATGTTTCCTTACAAAAACTCGGGGTGTTGAAGTTTTAGCAAAAAATGGAAATTAATTAATATTTCCTGCACCGCTTCAGATAATACACTGATATTTAGTACGTAGTGGAAGTTAATGAAGTTGCATATTTTTCAATGCAAAAATAATTGTTAGCTTCAGCAGTGGCGTGCGTACGGGTATTGACTTCGACATTTATTAAGAAAAAAATGGTACGCCAATAGTTTTTTGCCAAATAAAAATTATTTTTGAATTTCACGTTCAATTTAAAACAAACGATCTCTCTTGATTTGTTTACCGTTGATGCGCCATTTTTGAGTAAAAAAATAGAAACCGTTCTATTGTCCGAGAAAATTAATGTAATAATTGAAGAATGCAATTTAGCAATAAATATCTAGTTGCTCTGGAATATGTCACTGGCTTTTGACAGCTGACAAGTCTCTGTTATTCAAATATGTTCGCTGTGACATCTTTTTGATTATTTAGTTTTTACAATCTTGTTAATAGCGGTGAATTGTTCAAATGCAGAAACAACGGAGATGCATTAGGTATATGGCCTTGCCGACGGTAATGGTGAGCAAGTCAGACGGATTTATCACCAGAGATATCCCGATCGTGCTTTGCCAGATAGTCGAAACTTTTCTAATATTCATCGTCGTCTTGTTGAAACTGGTACTGTCCGATAAGGAACATCTGAAGGTAGACACCTCTAAGTGTGAGAACACCTGAAATTGAGGAAACAGTGCTGCACGAAGTCGAGGAAGATCGCTAGACACTTAAATATTTGCCATCAAATTGTTTGGAGAATTTTAGTGGACTTTTTGTTACATAATTACCATATTTTAACAGTACAGGCATTACTTCCTATTGATTTTCCAAGGCGTGTGACCTTTTGTCAGTGGTATCTTCAAAAAATTACACAAAATCCGCAATTTGAATCAATGATTCAGTTCACGGTCGAAACTAATTTTTCTCGAAATGCTATTCGGAATTTCCACAATAATCATTTGAGGACAGAAGAAATTCTCTATGCCGTAACCGAAACCCATTTCTAACACCAATTTTCGGTTAACGTATGAGCAGGAATTATTGGCAACCACTTTATTGGCCCATTCTTCTTGCCGCGACGACTTGACGGACAGCCTTACCTCAATTTTCTTCAACAACAGTTGCCATGGCTGCTTGATGATGTTCCGTTAGTAATAAGAAACAATATGTGGTACATGCATGATGGTGCACCAGCGCATTTCAGTGTAGCGGTTCATAATTATTTACAAACTGTTTATTCAAATTGTTGGATTGGCCGCGCTGGGCCCCAAGACTGGCCACCAAGGTCCCGAGACCTCAACAGTTTAGATTTCTTTTTGTGTGGCTATCTTAAGACACTAATGTACACAAGTCCCATTAACACTGTAGAGGAATTAAGAGAAAGAATAGTTGCAGCTTTTGATAGAATAAAAAACACTCCAGGGATATTTCAACGAGTGCGCAGTTCCATGAAAAGGAGGGCGGAACCATGCATACTAAGTGAAGGGGGCCATTTTCAACAATTTTTGTAACCATTTCGTTGGTTTTAATGTTATGTTTATGTTGTCAGTTGTTGTTGTTCATTACCCCTAATGTGTTTAATTTTACCAATTAAATTATCACTGATCAACAGCCAAAAAATATCCTAAATAAAATCAACAAAATATTACTATTTTTAGTGTGCTAAAACCGGAATGAAACTTATTTTTTCAATATTAGTTCAAGTTTTAGAGATACGGTAATTATATGTGTTCCTGCTGTGACAGTGTTAATATACTGTAATTCACAAGAATGCACGTGCTACATTTTTATATTCGGCAAGGAAAGATGATGTAATCGGCATGATTGTGTTACGTTATACATACGTGTACATTATATTGTTTTATATTAGCCATTTTTTCCTCAGTTGGCTGACAGCGTTCATGCAAGATGTCTCGAAAGTGTGTAAACAATCCAGATCAGTTTTGTTACGTGTGTGGTGATGTGACTTTTGCGTCTCAGAGACGGTCTATTACTCCACTAATAACAAAGGCATATCAGCTTTATTTCGGTTGTAAACTAGGTGATAAAACAAACAGTGGGCACCCCACTTCTGCTGTAATACATGTGCTTCAAGTCTGAGGAGCTGGTTAAATGGCAAAAAACGGTCTATGCGCTTTGCTGTCCCAATGGTTTGGAGAGAGCCTACAAATCATATTAATGATTGTTACTTTTGCATGGTACCTTGTGTTGGACAAGCCACAGGTATGTAACAAGAAAAAAAAATCGGTTATTAACTACCCAAACATACCATCTGCGATGAGACCTGTGCCTCACAGTGACGAAAATCCTATTCCAAAACCTCCAGAATCCAACACTTGCGAATCAGAAAACGAATCAGATCATGGCGATCGAGTGATTCGTCAGGAAGAAGATATGCCATCAACGTCAAGAGATCCTGATTTTATACCGAGCACGTCATGCCACCAACCGCACAAAATAACACAGTCAGAATTAAATGATCTTGTAAGAGATTTAGAACTTCCAAAATGTAAGGCAGAGTTACTTGGATCAAGACTGCAGCAGTGGAACTTGTTAGAAGACGATGTTTCGGTATGTGTTTTTCGTAAACGCCACAAAGACTTAGAACCATTTTTCAATATGGAGAATAACTTGGTTTTCTGCAGTAACATTAACGGCTTACTGGCGGCTTTAAATATAAACTATAACCCAGAAGAATGGAGATTGTTTATAGACAGTTCAACATTGAGTTTAAAGGCAGTGTTATTGCATATTGGAAATATTTTACCATCTCTTCCTGTAGGGTATGCAGTTCACATGAAAGAATCATATGACAATATGAAGTACCTATTGACATGCATAAAATACGATGAGCACCAATGGCATATTTGTTGCGATTTGAAAGTCGTGGCACTTTTACATGGGCTGCAGCTAGGCTACACAAAGTTTTGCTGTTTGTTGTGTGAATGGGACAGTCGGGCAAAGGCACTTCATTACACCAGACAAAACTGGCCTGTTCGTCAATTCTTAGAGCCAGGTCAGAAAAATGTACAGCATATGCCATTAGTAGATTCGAAAAAAAAATTATTACCACCACTGCATATCAAGTTGGGCCTAATGAAAAACTTTGTCAAGGCATTAGATAGAAATGGGTCAGCTTTTCAATACCTGCGTAAGAAATTTCCAAGACTAAGTGAGGCAAAGGTTAAAGAAGGTATTTTTGTTGGGCCACAGATTCGAAATATTTTGAAAGATACACAGTTTGAAAACACTTTAACAGGTATTGAAAAAGCTGCTTGGAATGATTTTCGTCTGGTGGTCAGTAATTTCTTGGGAAATAGAAAAGCTGACAACTATGAAACCCTTGTCAAAAATATGCTGTCATCGTATCAAAAGATGGGCTGTAATATATCTCTTAAGATACATTTCCTACACTCACACCTGGACTTTTTTCCTGACAATTGCGGAGCCGTAAGTGATGAGTACGGCGAACGTTTTCATCAGGATATTTCAACAATTGAAAAAGGTACCAGGGAAAGTGGAATCCTTCCATGCTTGCAGACTACTGTTGGACTCTTGGTAGAGATGCTCCAGAAACGATCCATAAAAGAACAGCAAAAAGACAGCGCATATAGTGATTCTTATAAGTATATGAATCTTGTTACTTTTTTTAATATACCCTTAAAAATAAAAAGTTTTTTTTCTAAACCGCAACTAATTTTTTTATTTCATTGTCATTTTTGGATTCAGCGCCCCAAAATTAACAAAGAAGTGCACTTTTCCCACAAGATACAATTAAAAAACTAAAATTTGTTGTCCTTATTAATAATTTTGCAAGTTAGACAATAGAACGGTTTTTATTTTTTTACTCAAAAATGGCGTATCAAAAGAAAACAATTCAAGAGAGATCATTTGTTTTAAATTAGACGTGGAATGCAAAAATAATTTTTATTTGGCTAAAAACTATTGGCGTACCATTTTTTTCTTAAAAAATATCGAAACCAATACGCGCACCACTGTTAAAGCTAAAAATTATTTTTGCATTGAAAAATAAGCAGCTTTATTAACTTTAACTGCGTACTAAATATCAGTGAAATATCTGAAGCGGTTCTGAAAATATTAATTACTTTCCATTTTTTTCCTAAAACTTCAACAACCCGAATTTTTGTAGGGAAACATTTTTGAACCATAGTTTATAAAGCAAACTAACATCAATTTTTCATGTAGGCTCACATCCTTAAATATTCATATATCATTAAGGAATACCCTGTAGATATAGTGATCCAGAGGTTATGCTGTGAAAAGCATTCCGCAAGTTCCAAGGTCAGTCTCAGTGGGTCGTATGCCATCTTGAAGGTACTTTTCCTGATGTATGTCTGAGTACCATAAAATTTTGCAGGGGATTCATAAATCTTTGGGCTTTCAAATAATTTCATAAGTATGTCCAAACATCGGTACATATTATGCAGTTATATATACAGGGTGGCGCATCGAAAACGAAACAGACGAATTTCTGGCAGCTCAGTTTTTTTTTTGAAAAACGCGCATACCCGTCGATTTTGTTTTCGAGGGGGACACAAGTTTAGCAAAAAATCACGTTGACACGTGAAGTCCCCTGGGCGGGGGTGTCACCAACCCTAAAATCTTAAATGGAAAGTGATACCTTATTTTAAAGGTCTTTCAATTCCCTTTATTATGATATAAAATTAATGTACTACAGTTAAGTAGATTTGAAGATTTATTGATTTAAAGCTTAAATAAAACTAATACATCGTCATTAGTGGAGGTCAATACATTTGGCAGCAAAGTCATTTAAAAATGAAGAATGAACTGACCCGTTAGGCAAGTAAATGTTGAAAATGTCCACCATGACTCTCCATGCAATAATAAAGATTTTGCCGCACATTTTGCAATATTTGGGGAGTAATATGAAGGCATTCATTCACAATTCCTTGTCGCAGGTCTTCTAATGATGTTGGCTGAGTAGCATATTTTGCTTTTTAAATGACCCCACATAAAGAAAGCCAAAGGTGATAAATCTGGCAATCTTGGGGGACATTCAATGGCACCTCTTCTACCAATCCATCGATCAGGAAACGTCTGATCTGAATATTGTCGAACACGTAATGTGTAATGTGGTGGGGCACCATCCTGTTGGAACATCAACCTATCCGCAATGTACCGCCGATCATTCTGATTTTCAATTATGGCTGTTAATGCAGGATCTATGGCGTCTTCCAGTAATTCCAAATATATTTCATCGGTCAAATTTCCTGGCAAGAAAAAAGGACCTACTACGCCATTTAAGAAAAAGGAACATTCGTCGGAAAAGCAAGTGATGAATAGAAAATGTTCAGCGTTTATAATTTGTTCACTCATATCTTCACAAAATTGTAATCGCCGATCAAAATCGTCTTCATTAAGTTCTTGTACCAGGTGAATTTTATACGGATAAAAACTACGGGCCTTCAGAATCCGTTGGACAGTACGTCGACTAACATCACACACAGTCTCCAATTTGCGGGTACTTAACGTAGGATCTACATAAACTTGCCCTAAAACCTCCACTTCTATTGCTTCGTTCCTTATGGGATTTTTAATGTTGCGTTTTTTATTGGCGACTGACCCAGTTTCCCGAAATTTGGCTACAAGTTCTAGAACATATTTTCGATGCACGTTACTGTTCTCATGTCGCTCTTTAAATTTTTCTGCTGTTCTATTAGCGCACTGATTATTTCCGAAAAATATTTCGATAATTTCAACTATTTCTGCTGTGGAATATACCATGGTTAATTTATGTAATAAAGCGTTACAAGTTATTTTAGCAACAAATTTTGGTCAAATAAATCGCAAACTATGTACTAAATTCCCATTTAAAATGTGTACGGGATATTCCCTTATATTTCTTCAAGAAATAACTTTTTTGCCACAAAAAAACGCTCCAATACCTATTTTTAACAACAAAATGATGAACAAACCATGGGCGTAGTGAAGAAAAGCATTTACTTATTAAGTAAATTCTTTTAGTCAAATTTATTCTCAAAGTAGTACAAGCTAATCTGATGTACCTATTAAAGTCTACTTTAAGCTTTAAGTCAATAAATCTTCAAAACTGCTGAATTGAAGTACATTAATTTTATATCATTATAAAGGGAATTGAAAGACCTTTAAAATAAGGTATCACTTGACCCCCTTTCCATTTAAGATTTTAGGGTTGGTGTCACCCCCGCCCAGGGGGCTGCACGTGTTAACGTGATTTTTTGCCAAACTTGTGTCCCCGCCGAAAACGAAATCGACGGGTCTTAGCGTTTTTCCAAAAAAAAAACTGAGCTGCCAGTAAATGCGTCTGTTTCGTTTCCGATGCGCCACCCCGTATATATATAGTTATCAAATTCCAAAATTCTGAAAATGGACTATACTAATTTGTGAAAGCTTTATGATGAATGAGTACTGGAAGGTGTACAAAATTATGCCGGCATTTTAGACCACAGGCAGCCGTGAGTTGTGCGGGTACGAATCCCACCCCAAGATAATATTTTTCTTACCCATATATGACGAGGTCCGTAACACACACTGACTGTCTCACTGCATAGCTAGAAAACTCTTCCATTATAAACTCGTCGGGTCCAAAGACAGTCACATTCTCCACCCATCCCATCACATTAAGGAACTCCACGGTACTCTTCACCAGAAGTTTTGAACATCGCGCTATCGAACTGCTTCTAACATCCAACACCTCGCAGAAGTTCAGCATCTTCTCGCTCAAACTAGCCTCGCTTATAACCGTCAGCAAATAGTCGTTTTCCGATTGGTACAAATCAAAGATGCTCTTGAAGTAATCAATTTCCTCGCAGATTCCGTATACTTTGAGACCGAGAGTCAGAGGCGCAGCGTATTCCAGATAATTGAGTCTATCTACTATCCACATGGCGGATGACACCAACGAGTTTGTGTGGTAAGGTATGAGGTCTACAGTGGAGTTATGGCATGTGCTTACTAGTAAGGCTATTGTGAGGTCTCCAGGTATTTCGACGGAGGTCTTTATACGTTCGGTGTTGGAGAAGGTGAGTAGCAGAAGGAGAAGACCTATAGGTAGCATCTTCATGGTGGACGAGGAAGAGTTGTATCTGGAATATAAACAATACGGATGACTGACTGAGAAATAGAATTGATCACATACAGGACTTGAGTTTTAGCTTCTTGATTTGAAATTAAGTCAAGCGCAAGTCAAGTATTAGATATTAGCAATTGGATATCAAGTCTAGTAGCATTTCCGCCTGTCTGTTAAGTACTGGGTGCGCCATCTATTACTTTTTTTTACCTATAAGTTTATGTGTTACCTACTCAAAACTCGTCTGGTATGCTTAAATGAACTGTCAAAGGTATGCCATTTATACTCATGGACTCGTTTACAACACAACTCATTTTAGTTATCCAAACTTATTACGAAAACGGTCGAAATATAAAAAATACTTTTCGCACTAGTTTTGGCCGACATGGACGCCCTACAGAGCCTGGAATTCTTTGGATTGTTAATCGTTTTGAGGAAACTGGTTCAGCTGGAGGTCGTAGACCATACCAACATGCTCGTCCAGCTCGTACTGGTGAAAACATAGCCGCAGTGAGTGAAAGTGTGCGAGAAGAGCCAAACACCTCGACTAGGCACCGTTCGCAACAATTGGGAATTAGTGAGACCACTTTACGCCGGATTTTATACATTGATTTACACCTCCATCCATACAAAATCCAACTAAAACAAGAATTTAAGCCGGCAGACCATCAACAGCGGCGTGTTTTTGTTAATTGGATGCTTGAAAGAGAAGACGGATTTTCGGACAAAGTGCTCTTTTCTGATAGGGTTCATTTTGACCTCAATGGGTACGTAAATAAGCAAAATTGTAGATTCTGGTTGGCTGAAAATCCACACATATATCAAGAACAATCTCGCTATCCTCTAAAAGTGACTGTTTGGTGCAGATTATGGGCTGGTGGCATCGTTGGACCATTCTTCTTTGAAGATGCCGAAGAAAAGGCCATTACCGTCAACGGGGAACGTTATCGCGGCATTTCGTGGCCACAATTGGATCGTATTGGTGCCGACGATCTTTGGTTTCATCATGACGGAGCAATGGCTCACACATCTCGCCAAACAATCGCCTTATTGCATACGAAATTTCAAGACCGCATAATTTCACGAAATTCAGATGTCAGTTGGCCACCGAGATCATGCAATTTAACACCTCTTGACTATTTTATTTGGGGATTTTTGAGAGGAAAAGTGTATGCGACTGGTCCCCGGACAATTCAAGACCTAAGGCGCAATATTCGGACTCAAACTGCGGCCATAGACCCGATTATTCTATGAAAAGTCATTGAAAATGTTGATGTTCCAATGTTGGCCTATAAGCGAAGCCGCGGTGGTCACATGACTGATGTTATTTTTCATACATAAATGGTATAAACAAACCTTCATTTATCAATAAAAAAATTCGATTTCACCTCGTAAAAAAGCGTGTTGATTTTACAAACAGAAAAAAAAGTAATAGATGACTCACCCTGTACTTGAAAATTTAAGTAGTTTTGATATTACTTGATAATTACTGTAAGATCGATTCGACTAGATTATAAGTACATAACGGAAGTATACTTTATCTGAAGTCACTTGAAATAGCATAAAAACCTTTGGTCGGCGCGTCCTTTGTAATTTCATGACGTATCATAGGCGTGCGGTCATTTATTTAGAACGATAATAATAATGTTTTTATATCACAATAAATGAATTTTACTATCTTCTTATTTTTTTGATTTGGAATAAAAAATACTTATATTGGGAGTTTAATTTATGTTGACTGAAAGTTAAGAAATGGAAAAATTACAGAATTCCAACGTTTGACATAGGCAAATATTTACATAGCAGGTAGGTATATAAAAAGGTATATAAAGACTTACATTATAGGTATTTATATATCATCCTCGCGTTCGGAGCTGTCGCTAGAGTCATCTTGTAGAGGAATTACAACGGGATTTACAGGAGGCAAAACACAATATTCATTTTCTTTTGCAATAATATGCCTAGAACACTGCTTCCATAGGTCTGTGGCAGCAATATGAGATACTGCATCTCTTATTGTGGCCAATAGCGATTCACTTAATTGAGGGGTCTGATTATGTTTTCTTACTTTTTTTTTAAAGCAGCCCAGACCAACTCAATCGGGTTAAAAATGCAGTAATAGGGAGATAGACGTAATACTTCATGGCCATTTTGCTGAAGCAGATTGTCAACAACATACTCTTTTTCAAATTTTTGTCTTTTAATAAGATCCAATAATATGGCTTTGGTTGATTTTTGTGGTATTTCCATTCCCTTATCCTTCATAAAATCAATAATGTCTTGTTTTTTGTGCCTGTATTCGGAATTTTGTTTTTCTGTCGGGAATGGTATGGCGCATTGTCCATAATAATCACTGAATTTGGGGAAATGTTTGGTATTAACTGCTGCTCTATCCACTTTTCAAATAAGTCGGAGGTCATGTCCTCATGATAGTCGGCACATGATTCTTTGATATTTTTGGCAGATAACAGCAAGGCATTAGGTATAAATCCATTTTCACTGCCAGCATGGAGAATAATGATTCGTTTTCCACGGTTGCATGGTGCATTTAAAATGCACTTGTTGCTGTCGTCAACCCAGCCGTACTGCACAACATCATGGGTATCATACCACGTTTCATCCAGGTACATCAGATTTCTTTTCTGCTCTCTATAGATTTTAACTTTGTGCAAAAATTCTTGGCGCAATTCAACGATTCGAGACGACTCCATAATCACCATTCTTTTATCTAATTTTTTGTATTGAAAACCACACAGTTTTACATAACAGTGCAGTGAGTCTAAGCATTTGTAACTATAAAAATCTTCAGGATAATCTTTTAATTTATCCCGTATCATTTCCAACGTGGGCACCAAATTTTCTTTATAAAATCCGTATATTATACGACGAAAATCTTCCTGAAAACCCACGTCTATTCTTTTTAATTTTTGCCCTATGCGCTTTCTGTGGAAGGAATGGTTGACTACATCTCCCCTTTTTATAACCCGATAAATGGTAGACCGACAGATTTTTGTCAGGATACAAATTCTGTTTAAAATTTGATTTTGCGAGGAATCTGGATTTTCGTTTTTCAGACAATCATACATATTTAGGATTACTCTTTAGGTCTGTTCCTCTAAATCTTTATGAAAGAATTCTGCCTGCACAGGTTCATCAACCATCTCCTCTTGGCTTGGAGCATTTTCCCAAGGTCTCCAAAGAGCCATATTTAGGACACACAAGAACAGTCAACACAACAATTAAATCAACAAGTAAACTGAGTATTCAAAAGTCAAAAACACACAAACTAATAAAATCTATGAAAAAACACGGACAGACTAAAGAAAACACGTTTATTCACCGCTACACGGCACTGGCTAAACTGTTTCAATTTTCAGTAGCCACCTGCACTTGTTCGGAGCTCTGAAATACACGCTTTCTCATTGGCTATGTCCACGCATAGGCGTGCTTTACTCCACGTGGACCGGTGAAACTGCCTTTGATCTTATACGGGGGATATTTTCTGCGAAATTTGGCGATTTTTGCAGCAACAGAGCGTGTTAAATATAGATATATAAAACGCACCCGGTATTTCACAGTGTTTCAAGTGACTTCAGATAAAGTATACGTCCTTTATCAGAGAAAACAATGCAAATTGAACAAAATAATTTGTTTATCTTACAACACGATAGAATAGTAAACTCAAGTAGAAAAAACTTCTCTTCATCAGCTGATACAAATAATGAAATATTCTAAATTAGTCTTCCATTAGCTAATCACGAGCTAAGAAACATGATTTTTTTTATACTCCAACCACCACGAAGGCCTACGGCCTAAGCACCCATTGGGTACCGTGGGGTGATGACTTATAATAGCCGTAAAATTGTGAACAGGGTGTTCATTTGAAAACTTCCACCACGGATTAATCGAAAACCACTGATTAAAAGAAGAAAACGGCAAGACACGTCAGAAGATTTGTTAAGGAGGACAACTTTTTAACCAAAATCGACTACACCCCTTTTCACCCTTTGCCCCCAGGGTCATCCCCTTAAGAATTTTAAATAACAAGGGGATCGAGTAATAGCTCGTTTGAAAGATCTTACGAAGTCCTTTGTTTTGACGTGTGATTCTTAAGAAACGATCGATTTGTTTTCCAGAAAATTAGAAAAATCGTTATTTATCTTAGTTTGTTTTGATGATGATGATAGATACTTGTGATGGTACAGGGTGCGGCAGAGAGGACGGACGTTTTTCGGATGGGTAGTACTCTCCGCCTCCGTCTACGAGAGAGGTGGGGAGGGTGCCGTTTGATTCGTGAGATCCTAGCATTATTTTACCAGTTGTCGTTATGGAGCTTTGGAGCACCGCGTTTTCGCCTATGATTGTTTCGTCCGAAATAACGAGTCAGTCATCGTCGTACAGCGTGAGTTTCGACGTCACTTCAACATTCAGCGGAATAGAGCTGTTCCCTCTCGAAACACCATCCTTCGTTCGGTTGAATCACTTCGCAGGCGTGGTGAACTGATGAACAGAAGACCAAGAGGAGCGCCGCGAACAGTTTGAACTCCTGAAAATGTTGAACGCGTTCGACAGGTCTTTCTTCGCAGTCCGACTCGATCTGCCCGGAAACATTTTTTTATATTTATATTTATTTATTTATTAGCAGCAGATTCAACATGTATACAGTTTTTTACATCTTATTAAATATATAGACTTTACAATTGTTGTATAATATTTAAATCCAGCTATCTATTCTTAAAATTACCCACTATTGCTAATAGTTTTAGATGCACAATTGTATTCAAAATACTGTGTGTGCACCCCATTCACATTGTTAAGTGTAACTTTTTCATTGAGGTTCTTAATTCTAGTTTACAAAGAGAAAAAGAAATATAAAAATAGATCAAACAAATTCAAAGCTATTATGTTTTATCTTAAATTTTAGAAACTTATTACCTTTAATGCTACAGGTTTTTATATTACATAATTAATGGCGTATTGACTATCAATAATCCATCTTGTTAATTCCTTTTTAACAGTAGAATATCTCAATCTCTTAATACTATTTGGGACATTATTATAAACTTTTGGACCTATACAGTAAACGTGACTCTGGCAAGCTGTGTGTCTAGGGTTTTGCAATTTTACTTTTGCATGAGCAGCACTTCTTGTATTTTGGCCATGCTGTAAGTATTCTTTGTATAAATCATATTTCATCATAAATCTTATAAGTGATTTTAAATAGAGCTGCTCTAGGTTCAGTATTTTACTGTCTCTAAAAACAAGTTCAGATGAATATCGTTTCTGTTTGAAAAGCATAATTTTTATGATCCATTTCTGAGCTACCTGTAACTTTGTTGTAACATACTCAACATGATCTTTCCAAGTAAGAAGTTCATCTATAATTATTCCTAGATATTTCAAGCTCGATCTCTTATTTATATATTTGCTACATGCACACTGAGGTGCAAAGTCACAATATGAGTCATAAAATTGGTTTTCTCAATATTTAGAGAGAGCAAACTAACATGCTGCTGCGCTTCGCCTTAGTGATCGTTCGGTAAGGCGAATTTTGCATATGGATCTCCGCTTTCACCCCTACAAATTGGCCATTGTGCAACAGTTACAGCCCGGAGATTATGCACAACGAATAAACTTCGCACGTGAGATGGAAGCACTGATCGATCAAAATGAGCACCTCATTTTGTTTATGAGTGACGAAGCCCACTCTCACCTAAACAGCATGGTTAACCAGCAGAATTGTCGTTATTGGGCTAATGAATATCCGCAACAGTTACACGAAAGACCGCTGCACAGCCCAAAAGTAACAGTTTGGTGCGCTGTATCGCAAACTTGCATCATTGGCACTTACTTCTTCGAAGACGGTAATGGTCGTGATGTTACTGTGGTTCCAGCAGGATGGGGCGACCGCCCACACAGCCCGAGCATCCATGGACGTTATTCGCCCTCTCTTCCTGGTCGCCTTATTTCCAGGTTTGGCGATGTTCATTGGCCTCCTCGGTCCCCAGATTTATCCATATGCGATTTTTTCTTATGGGGACACTGGACGAATTGAAGGGCGAAATTCGCGTGGAAGTCGCTCAAGTTGAGAGAGCGATGTTGAAGAGAGTCTACGCGAACTTCCAAGAACGCCTCCAGCACTGCATCAACGATTTCGGCCACCACATGCCTGATGTGATTTTCCACACTTGACTGTCTCAAATGCTATTTCCTTGTGAACCTGATTCCTTCAATAAATTTGTTTTCGAGTAAAAATTAAGTATTTTATGATTTTTTTAAAACCGTCCATCCTTTCTGCCGCACGCTGTACATACAGGACATATATAAATACCGAATTAAATCCTATAGTACACTTGACACATAGAAAATCGATCAAGCAAATTTCATTGCAAATGTGCTCAAGATTAATTGACTCAACATTAAACATATCTTTACATGCTAGCAAAACCCCTCCTCCGCATGAAGTGCGCGGTCACAACGGTAGACAATATACTCCGGAGGAAATAGTTCCGAATTTCTCACATCACTACACAACCAAGTTTCGGCAAGTCCTACAAAATCATAATCAGAAGACAAAATTGCGAAATAAAATTCATTGAATTTGGTATTTTCGTTGGGCTTCCCTAGTTTTCCGATTCTAGGGACACCACGTACGTACTTGATCTTTAAGCCGTCTTCGCCTCTTGCAGAGCGTTCTTCCATCTCCTGTTTCAGTTATGCTTATTAACAAATCCATTTAGATAAAATGTACATTCATTACTGGAATAGATATTCTTTACATGAATGGTATTATCATTAATCGCTGCGGTCATTTGTTCACAAAACTCAAATCGCCCATCGAAATCATCTTCGGTTAAGGCGGCTCCGACGCAGTGAGTTTCAAGCCATTTACAAGGGTTCAGCTGCTTCAAAACTGACTCTCTATTTTTCAATATTTTTGAATGAAATTCATACAGTATGTTGAGAAGATAATTGCCCAGGGTGCTATAGGAGCACTTTTTGAAATGTTGTTTTTGCACAATTTTTATGATGAGTTGAAGTGCGCACTTTTTCTGTTCAACTTCGCGATTTTTTTAAAGAGAACCTAGTGAAAGAAATGAAAAAGTGGCTCTATTGCACCCTGTGGGGTTTTGTTTTCAGGACTCTGTGAAAATTTCATCCAAAAATATCAAAAAATAAAGCGTCAATTTTGAAGCGCGCAAACCTCTATAAATCGTATTTTGGACAAATTTTGTCTACTGTTTCGTGCTGCCAAACCAAGCGTTGCGGCGCAATGTACGGACTAAGAAAGGACGTATTCAGATAATTTGGTGGCCCTATTTCATATAATATCGCGTAGATAAGTCGTTCTGCAAATAGGTACTCATAATCGCGATCGCTGATAATCCTCGATTTTAAAGCCGTTTTACTTCCCACGTTATTGGCGAGGAAGTATTGTAATCGCGAAAAATTTCTAAAATGAGATATTATGTTTTTTTAAATCATATGACATCTACATCATGAAGAACTGTATCACTCATCATCAACTTGGAAATTACCTCTCGGATTTTAATGAAATTTCCACGCGCGGTTACTAGTATGCCAAAGCTTTGTAGTTTTAGTCCAGTGGCAACGGTGCTATGGGCAAAAAAGAAAAAGTAACAATTGCTGAAACTCCGTTTTTGACGTTTCAGGGGTGCCTACTAATCATTGACATAAAAAATTGTACTGCTTAAAAAGGGGAGTTCTATTACTAAGTAGCCTCTGATCCCATTGATTACAGGAAATTTAAGTATCGAAAATCCGACGAATAATGCGCTCACGATTTCAAAAAATCGGTACCTGCACTATAGGTTTGACACCAACAGCCAACAGATGTGCAACTACCGACAGTAGGGAAGAATAAATTCGGATATCACTCCAGTCAAGTATAGGGGAATTTAGCGTGGAACTTTAAAATTATCGATATGTCAAAGAAATATGTTTTTAAGAACGATCGTTTGGTAGATTTTATACCTGCATTTTCATTTGAATTTCATAACCCGTGAAATGTACCCATTTCGCCGTTACCTTTTGTGTTCTGCAGTTTGTGATGTTTTTCTGGAACTAAGCAGGCCATAATTGCCTAGGGTGCTATCAGAGCTTTTTACAAAATTTTGTCTTTGCGCAAGAATTATGGTGGTTTGAAATGCTCACTATTTGTGCTCAACTTCTTGATATTTTGAAAAGAAGAAAGTGGATAAAATCGAAAAAGTTGATCGCTGGCACCCTGTGGACTTAGTTTTTAGCACGCTGCAAGAGTTTCATTTGGAAATAATAAAAGGTAAGCTGTGAAGTGCAAATCGGTTTTTGGGCGAAATTCATCTACTGTTTCGTCCTGCCAGTCCAAACGACGCGACAGTGCGTTCCGACTAAGAAAAAATGTATTCAAATAATTTTATATCATTCCTAAAATAAATTCATGAACTCAAATTCTAATTCGTTTATTCATGTCAATAAACACAATTATGTTTACAAGGGTCGTGTGATAGATGGTAACAATTGAACAAGGGTCATAAAAATATCTTATGCCATCAAAATAAGAGGAATAAACAGTTATACCTGGATTTAGTACATGTCTTGTCTACTGTAATAGGTAGATGGAGGTGATGCTGCCAGAAATGGATGTGTGCGATCAATAAATAAACCACAAGGTTGAACTGCCGTGTCCAATGATTTTTGTATTGCCTTTTTTTATTGCCTTACTAGAAAACTCTGTTGGGTGTACGATCGAGTTTACTAGAACTTTACAGCTTGTTGTCTGCCTTCTTCTACAAACTTCATCAAATCGAGACGCTGTCAACCTTATCCTCCGATGAAGACACCATAAAGCACAGTCCTGTGATTTGATGACTTGTTCGATATGCAAAATCTCGTCTCACTTTTTGTAAGTTTCCCTAAAAATTCTTGCTTAGTAACCTACAAATCAATGTCGTTCATGTCAGGTTTTTGACAGAATTCGCTATAAAACTATTTTCTTTGGAATTACTATCTGAATTGCTAGTTATTTTTATATCAACTTTTTTTGGTCTGAGCTTCTTTCCAAGATTCTTGCGTTTGAGTCTTTGTTCCATCTTAGTGATAAGCGAGGTTGGACTAAGCTTAGAACGCTCGGTATTGTGGCTCACTTCAGCTGCAGCACATGTTCCATGGTATCACCTCTTCTTGCAATTTTTTATTCGCTTACCCCAATGTATTTTGCGATTATAGAGTTGAACTGCTCCACACTATTGTTGTCCTCATCATGAATTAAACCCACTGAATTCGTAATTAAAGTTGTCGCATATGACCTTTTGTTGTCCAGTATCAACCTTGATAAAAAATTCACTCAAGAACAATCACAACAACAAGAGTACAACACAACAATACAACAACACAATATCGACCAACAGTAACAAGGGTAGAACAATACTAAATGATGACTAGATGAGTACCAAAATAGGAAACAATTTACAAGCTAGATCGCTAATCGAAATCCGACTCCGTTATTATAAAGATTTACCTGCGTAGGCCCCCGCAGTCATCCTTTCCTCTTTTAAAGTAGCGCCGACCACCGTCTAAGACCAGCCCACAATCGTTTCCTTTTCACCCCCCCGTTGCCTCAACAGATGGTGCTCGTGATTGTAGGAGTCCCGTTAACTTTTGCAACATTTTCATTTTGAATGGATAAAATTTATGGAGTGTGCACAGATCCCAATGTAATACCAGTCGCACCAACAATTTTCCGTAATGAAGTATTAGGATTTTTCTCAAAATGACCCAAAACATCAACTTGAGCGGCTTCATTCAAAACTCTCCGATGATCACGTTTTTTATTTGCAACAGATCCAGTTTGAGTAAATTAGTAACAAGGTCCAAGACATACCTATGCGAAGTTATCTTCCCCGGATGTGTGGCGTTAAACGTGACCGCAGTTTGCCGAGCACATTGATTTTGGGCACAATAAATTAGAATCATTTCCACTCTTTCGGCTAGTGTAAACCATTTTAGAAGTAAAATCTGAATCAATAAATTAATTTTCACTAACTCAAGATTGTCACAAAGGTAAACTGACAGCAAATTAAATTAGTTCTTTCCATTAGCATCAAATACCTAAACAGGTATAACAATAAGTACACTTCGCCTAGGATACGTGTGTCGATAAATAGAGTGCGGAAAAAATTCGGGTTGTTATTTGGTTATGGCCACGCCTAATCTTCCGAATTGCTGTTTATGTTGGTAGGTTCCGTTTTAAATTATAAACGAATGGTAGATTGGCAAACCATAACGGGCAATATTTTGAACACTTATTGAAATAAAAAGTGATATTTTTGTTTTCTATCTGAAGAATTAATATAAATAGTAAATTTTCTAATTTTCTCGAAAACGTCTCGACTGATTTAAAAAAATCAAACGTCAAAATAAGGCACTACGGAAGACCTTTCAAACAAACTATTACTCGATCCCCTTGTTATTTAAAATTCTTAAGGGGATGACCCTGGGGGGCAAAATGTGAAAGGGGGTGAAGTCGCGGAGTAAATGTATTTTAATTTCACTTTTTATTCGACTTTCAACGAAAGTATGGATGATTTCTTTTTAAGCTTTTAACCATTTGTCCTCACTGCTCGATGTTTATTATGTTTATATATTATGTATTTCTATCAGATTCTCCTACCGCTTTTCTTTGTATCAGCTCCAATGATTTTTACCGGCTAGACGAACATTTAATGTGATAAAAAAAGTCGCTGTATATGTATACTAAGTGATATAAATCCGAACACCCAGTTTAAATGGTTTTATTTTAATACAATTTTGTATAAGTACCTAATGAAGCATAATAATTAAATGATAAAAATTTCAAAATTATTGCACTGCTTTAAAGCCTTTTGACCTGGTCAATGTCCTCCTGTGATATCTCATTCCAGGCAACCACCAACTCCTCTCGAAGTGCTTCTAGAGTCTGAGGAGGATGTTGCAAATTGAGCAATCTCCTACCCATCATATCCCACACGTGCTCAATTGGGGATAAGTCGGGATATCTTGGTGGCCATGGTAACAATGTGACATCATTATGTTGAAAGAAGTCTATTGTGACTCTTGCAACATGTGGTTGGGCATTATCTTGTTGGAAAGTTGGATCTGCCAGGGTGTCAAGATAGGGTAAAAGATGGGGTTCTAGAACTTCGTGGATATAACGCTGCGCGTTCATGTTACCTCTGATGAAGATTAAAGGTGACCTGGAACCATAAGCTATAGCACCCCAAACCATAACTCCAACAGTGTGATGAACATGTCTTTCAACAAAAAACTGTGGATTCCTCCTTTCACCACGTCGCCTTCTAACACTGGCACGACCATTGTGCATGCCTAAACAAAATCGAGATTCGTCACTAAAGACAATACTGTTCCATTCCTGATCCCAGAGTGACCGTTGTCTGCACCACTCAAGGCGATTACGTCGGTGTTCTCGAGTTAAAGGGAGGACCCAGTGTGGCCGGTATGAAAACAAGCCAAAACTTCTCATTCGTCGGTAAACACTTCGCATGCCAATAGGTCTTCCGTGTTCTGCAAACCATTCATTTGCAATGGACCTGGTAGTGGAAAAACGGTCCCTTAAGGCCAATAATCTTAGGCGGCGATCTTAACGGTCTGTTGTTCTACGGCGGCGTCCAGTGCCCTTGCTCTTTGCGTACGGCCTTCTCGAAGCCATGCCTGACAACACCTAACCACAGTGTCTACACTTCTTTGCACTCTAACTCCAATTGCCCGAAAAGAAAGTCCAGCTTCCCGAAGTCCCACTATACGGGCCCTATCAAACTCACTGAGTTGACGAAATCGTACAGGTCTCCGTACTCTAGGCATCGTAACCGATCATAAAGGATGTCAAGAACCAAAATCCGCCAACGTTGATTCTTTACTGCGGCTGAAATATTCATTTTTAGAGCGTTAGTGAATTAAAAAAAGCAGTATAAAAACCGGAATGTCCAACTGATAAGGCTGAAAATTTTTTCATTTGTTATTTACAGTAAGATAAATACATTCACCAACTTTCATTAAAATAAAACCATTTAAACTGGGTGTTCGGATTCATATGTCACTTAGTATATATATTTTTACCGTTATAGATTGAACACATTACGATTCTTGCGCTGTACCTATAATGTGATTTAACCTGTTAAAATGTTTTGTAGTTGTAATGTCCGTATTTATTTCATAATTATAAGTATTTTTCCGGCATATTTGCTCAAACGCATATATGACCCTCAAATTGATATTGACAAGTCTTATATCATGTAACATGATCTAATAGGACAATAAACTATCTATCTATCTATCTATCTAATCTATCTATTGGTTAAGAAGTTGTCCCCCTTGACAAAACTTTTGACGTGTTTTGCCGTTTTTTCTTTTATTTTTCGATATATCCGTGGTGGGAAGCTTTCAAACGAACACCCTGTATATTATAACTATGTCATGATAATTATGTTTGTGTCTGTTATACAACATGTATGATAGCTAAAGACGAATGGACATTATATTTTGTTCTTGTGAAGAGCATGCAACTCTAGTTGTTCTGTTTTAAAGAGTTCAATTTTATTTTTTTTTTTATATTTTTAGAAAACCTATGTATCTGAATTGTGTGTTCGCGCTATACTAAGATATAATTTTCAAAGATGAGGCTAAGCGATCCAAAAGCTGATCTTACGCCGGCCCTGATTTTTTCTTCCTACCGATTTTGTTCTTGAATCTACCAAATTTTAACAAACCTATCGTGTTTTTCGTATTTTGTGGTTTGCATGCATCATCTGAAATGGCAAGTCAACAAGTAATTTTATTTTCGAGCCAAATAGTTTATGAAAATATCAAGCTACTTGACTTGATGACCCCCCAATCTAGTAGACCGGCAGAGTTTGTTAAAAAATGAATTTCTTTAAACCAAAAAAAACTAAAACTACTTGTATCTCACTATTCGCATTAAAATTAGGAAAGATAGGTAACCCGACTTGGTCACGTTCTTTGTTCGTTTTTAGTACAGCCTGACTTCTGCGTACCGCAAAAACATCTTCAAAATAAGCAGCTGTCTAATTTGGCATTATCGCTCAAGTTTTGGAACTCACAGTACTGACGACAATTTAATTCCAAAATCCGTAATACAGCCAAACCGTTCGTGTGTTTCTTCTGAACTGATGCGATCTACTTGATAGAACAATTGCAATGATATCAAAATATATAAAAATGAAGTCCACCTTTGTATGTTGAAGTGTGAAATTACCAGGCTATGTGATTCACTTGAGTCTTGTATTTAAAGATACTTTTGAAAGAAATATGTCTTTAACACGAATATATACTAAGTGACATATAAATCCGAACACCCAGTTTAAATGGTTTTATTTTAATAAAAGTTGGTGAATGTATTTATCTTACTGCAAATAACAAGAGAAAAAATTTTCACCCTTATCAGTTGGACATTCCGGTTTTTATACTGCTTTTTTTTAATTAATTCACTAACGCTCTAAAAATGAATATTTCAGCCGCAGTAAAGAATCAACGTTGGCGGATTTTGGTTCTTGACATCCTTTACGATCGGTTACGATGCCTAGAGTACGAAGACCTGTACGATTTCGTCAACTTAGTGAGTTTGATAGGGGCCGTATAGTGGGACTTCGGGAAGCTGGACTCTCTTTTCGGGCAATTGCAGTTAGAGTGCAAAGAAGTGTAGACACTGTGGTTAGGTGTTGTCAGGCATGGCTTCGAGACGGCCGTACGCAAAGAGCAAGGGGCACTGGACGCCGCCGTAGAACAACAGACCGTGAAGATCGCCACCTAAGATTATTGGCCTTAAGCGTTTCTCCACTACCAGGTCCATTGCAAATGAATGGTTTACAGAACACGGAAGACACTGGGTCCTCCCTTTAACACGAGAACACCGACGTAATCGCCTTGAGTGGTGCAGACAACGGTCACTCTGGGATCAGAAATGGAACAGTATTGTCTTTAGTGACGAGTTTCGATTTTGTTTAGGCATACACGATGGTCGTGCCAGGGTTAGAAGGCGACGTGGTGAAAGGAGGAATCCACAGTTTTTGTTGAAAGACATGTTCATCACACTGTTGGAGTTATGGTTTGGGTGCTATAGCTTATGGTTCCAGGTCACCTTTAATCTTCATCAGAGGTAACATGAACGCGCAGCGTTATATCCACGAAGTTCTAGAACCCCATCTTTTACCCTATCTTGACACCCTGGCAGATCCAACTTTCCAACAAGATAATGCCCGACCACATGTTGCAAGAGTCACAATAGACTTCTTTCAACATGATGATGTCACATTGTTACCATGGCCACCAAGATCTCCCGACTTATCCCCAATTGAGCACGTATGGGATATGATGGGTAGGAGATTGCTCAATTTGCAACGTCCTCCTCAGACTCTAGAAGCACTTCGAGAGGAGTTGGTGGTTGCCTGGAATAAAATACCACAGGAGGACATTGACCACCTGATCAGAAGCATGCCTGGGCGCGTTGGAGAATGCGTAGCACATCAGGGTGCATCCACACATTATTAAAGGTCAAAGGGCTTTAAAGCAGTGCAATCATTTTGAAATTTTTATCATTTACTTATTATGCTTCATTAAGTACAAAATTTTATTAAAATAAAACCATTTAAACTGGGTGTTCGGATTTATATGTCACTTAGTATATAATTCATCTGTTATTTTCATTTCTTTTGAGTAAATCTCAAATATCTCAATTCATTAAACTAAAATTTATACAGAATTACAAGATTACAATCACTACTCGAGGACTCCAAGTATAGGTGTAAGGTTACAGAGTATTGATTGGTGTAAAAATATGAGTGAATTGCGAGTTACCTTGATAAGCAATAAAACAACTGTAGCGTGAACAAATCAAATCACAGGGCTTACAACCAGAAATATCCTTCCAAGCTCATGTGCTTTAAAAAAAAATAGGATTTCAACGTTTTTTACTATACATATGATAGAACGTTATGCAATTCGGTGGAGTCTTTTTGTGTGGACAATTTCCATTTTGTCGAGGACTACACATAATTTTAGTTGCGAACAGCTCAACAATAATTTCATAAAATCCATACGACATACGACTTCTCTGACGTCTGATATTTATATATACCATCTACTATAATAAGAAAATTATGGACTGTACGGATTCAGCATTCTGTACATGGATAATCAAGATCGATCACAAGCTTTACTTCATAAAATTATAATTCCAAAAGATACATAAAAGGTCTGGACAGTTCCATCTGCTTTAAGGATATCATAGAATGTACGTATTCAGCATTCTGTACATGGATAATCAAGATACATTACTACATATAATTACAACTACAAAAGATATACGAGTACATATAAAAGGGCTGGACAGCTCCATTACTGTATTCCAAATGATATAATTTTTCAAGATGTTTCAATAGAGCATTGTGGCAACACGCCTGGATCAAGTAGTAGTAGTAGTTTATTGACAGTTTACGCTAAAATGTGATACAGTAAATGCATAGTACATTAGACCAGTATGAAAAAAGGGTACAGAGATTAGTTAAATAAAAATAGTTACAATAACATATTGAAGCCAGAGACACGTTAAAATATATATAATTTATAATAAAGAATGAAAGACTCATAAAAAGTCTGTTATTGAGTAGGGGCACATCTCCACAAAAGATACTTTTCAAGTACTATGTTATTCTGAAGTTTTTCAAGCCCAGAGTGAAGTCTATTATATTAAACGCTGTTAATTCATGTGATGGTTTGCTCAAATTCATGTCAGCTCTTGTGTTGTAACGAACATTTTTAACAAACTTACATTTGTTGTGGAATGCATATAGAGCACAGTAAAGGATTTAGACTGCCGGAAGTGTTGGCAGATGATTACTCTTGAACGTAGACCTACAGAACTGACGTCTAAGCATTAACCTCACTACTTTTTTTTTGAATTATGAATGCCCTGTTCACAATACAGGCTTGTCTACAAACTATTATGGCTCTTAGCAGATGAGAGTATGCCATCGCATAGTAAACATTAATCGATACTGCCTATGTTACACAGCGCTTCGATTTTCAACTTCAAATATACAAGGAATTCGTAAAAAACACCGCGGACTTCAAACCAGTGAAGGTGATTTTTACCAAAATGGATCATACAATTCGCCAGGCAAGCTATCGATACATACAGCCTCGAAAATTATTCGTCGTGACCCATAATATACTCAGTGACATTGAAAGTGTTACACCCAGAAAAAATAAATTATTCAACTTGTTTCTTCGGCAACATAATGACTATATTTAAAGCATGTTGTGGCAACAACGTCAACACTTTATCTTTCTTTTAGTTTTTGTTAAAATGTTATTTTTGTGAAGAAAGCAGTTTCTGAGAGCTGAATAGGACATATATTTTTAGTTAGGTATTGAATTTTCATTTAATAGGTTCTTGATTCATTTCGAAAATGTGTGGTTACATCTTGCTTCATTTTATTTTTGAATTAGTATAAAATTGAGGTTACTACAACATTTGTCCATCAGGCAATTTTTTATTTGGGTTCGAGAATGTTTTAATTTGTGTAGTTTTAATTTTTCAGTGAAGGTGATTTTTACCAAAATGGATCATACAATTCGCCAGGCAAGCTATCGATACATACAGCCTCGAAAATTATTCGTCGTGGCCCATAATATACTCAGTGACGTTAAAAGTGTTACACCCAGAAAAAATAAATTATTCAACTTGTTTCTTCGGCAACATAATGACTATATTTAAAGCATGTTGTGGCAACAACGTCAACACTTTATCTTTGTTTTAGTTTACCTTGGTTAAAATGTTAGTTTTTGTGAAGAAAGCAGTTTCTGAGAGCTGAACATATATTTTTAGTTAGGTATTGCATTTTCATTTACTAGATTCTTGATTAATTTCGAAAATGTGTGGTTACACCTTGCTTCATTTTATTTTTGAATTAGTATCAAATTGAGGTCACTACAACATTTGGACATCAAGCAATTTTTTATTTGGGTTCGAGAAAGTTTTAATTTATGCAGTTTTAATTTTTCAATGAATTTGATGATGATTCCTAAAACACAAAAATTAAGAATCCTTCTGTAATGCATTCCTTATTTTGCATAGCATGACCAAGTAATATTATTGTGTCAAGGTCATTATGTCAAAGGAAAAATGAGCGTTCTTTTTGAAAGGGCCATTTCATTTCGTTAAGTTTCAGGTATAAGAGTTTTTGAAAAAATGATTACATACATACATTTATTATTATTATTATTATTATTATGATAATTGAGATGAGCAGAGTACACAGTACTATAAGCTCATGCAGTAAATATAGTGTACGGACACGTAACACAAATACATCAAATAGAAAAAATAAAAAAAGACAGTTCATAGCTATAGAGTTTGTACACTCCTCCAGTTATCATACTGCACTTTGAAGCTATTAACTGAAGTAGCACCAACTACACTTTCAGGTAAACTATTCCAGGTGTTGAATATGCGGTTGGGAAGAAACCACTGTCGGACTGTTGTTTTAAATGGCTCCTTATGCAGTTTGAAGCTGTGTCCGCGTAGATTGCTGCGCGACAGACAATATAGATGCATGAGGTTGGTGCCCATCAAACCATGAAGTATCCTGAACGTAACTATAAGGTCGCCACGAAGTCTTCGCTCAGAGAATGAGGTCAGGTTGAATAATTCAAGGCGATCTTCATAGCTTGGTCTTCGTGCTCCAAAAGTAATATCATTTTCTGTTCACAGAACACAAATCATTCAACACAATCGTAGCACTGATTTTTAATGCATTATTAAAGTCTATTCATCCTCCTGAAAAACAGAGATTTGTCGCTTGGTCAATTCATGCATAACGTGGTCCATCGATGTTGTTTAATACAAAAAAGCTTTATTTAATTTTTTAGAGACTTCAATTTCTTGATCCTATGCAAGGTCGCTGTCCAGGGTAGTTCCTAGAAAAACGGCACTTGATTCCTCCCGAATTCCTAAGTTGTTAACATTTATCTTGATAGGAGAGTAGTTAGTTTTTGTACTAAAATGCATAATGTATGATTTCTAAATATTTAACATAAGCTTGTTTTTGTTACACCAATCCCGTGTTTGATGTCTTATAAGTTTTATTTTGCACTAAACTTTATCACCTGAATCACCAGCAACAAGAGCTGTTGTGTCTGATTCTCCTGTAGCGGTGTGTTAGTGACGACACCGCCGCAGATTTACCAGTTGGAGTTTGTTACCCATCGCACAGTCAGCAGTGGCCTCCACGCCGACGCAGCATCGCGTCGTGCACGCAACGTTCACAATTGATAGTTATTGCGAATTGTGAGCACGTTATACATCAGATATTTATCATATAATTTTCCCGTTGCTACTGGGATCAAAAGCTCTTAATCATAGAACGTATTTGACTAATACTAAAAACGTAAAATTCACAACATCGAACCTCTAGTTGCAACCCCTACAAATTGTTCTTTGAAAAGGAACGCCAAAAAAGTGTGAGCGATTTTTATTTTTTAGTCTTTTTGCCTCTAGCTCTGCCGCCACTGAACCGATTTTCAAAAACTACAAAGCTTTTTTATACCTGGCCTAGTAGTGACCTTGTCTGAAAATTTCATCAAAATCCCAACTATACTTCTGAAGTTATAAGAAGTTATTTCGTAATGTACATTTCATATAACATCCCAATTTTTTGCGATTGCAATACTTCCTTGCCAGTTGTCGAAGGAAGTAAAAATATACAATATGGGAATACCAAAAATATACAAATAGAGAGTCATCTCAAAAAGCTTACATTACATACGAAAGCTTCAGCGATCACAATGATTACGTATTCAATACAATCACAACTCTTAAATGTTTTAGATTTAAAATAAGTGTCGTCCTGTTTTACGTATGTTTCCTACCATAACAGAAAAAGTATAGATCATAGATGCTTTTTTCAGACTATGTAGAATAATTTGAAAATCATTCATGCCTATTCATCGCCACGTTGACAATAAAACTAGACCACAAGTTAGTTCATGATGTCACATAGCCTCATTTTTCTATTTTTTCTCAACAGAAGCTGAACGAAGTGATTAACAACCTACCACAATGAAAACGTATAGGCCATAGGTCATAGTTACCTTGCTCAGCGCTCCTCAGGGAATCACATAAATCAAGTCACCTCCACATTGGCGGTCAAACCACATTCCGGACACTACGACATCATGATCACAACTATATTTCGTTTATTTATGAAACGAATGCCCGTTTTTCATTGCCAGATGAGCTGATGATGATCGACCATAACGAATACCGGACATACCGTACGCATTCAAATCCTAACTTCCGGCCTCGGTCGCACCATTTCTAGCTCCACTGAACAAAAACTGAAGTGCGGATTTTTCAAGCAAAAAACTCTACTCCATCACGGATTTCGTATACGATACAAACTTAACCATCAGCCGGTCTGTAGTGAGTCAGAATAATTTGCCGCTGCCAGGGAAACAATCAATACAAACTTTTTTTAGATTAGTTTCGCGTAGGGTACCGTTTACTACCACCTTAGATCGATCCTAGAGTATGAGTTACCTAACATGTACACGAATCGTCAAGTGAAGCCCTAGCGGTGTTTTAAACTTGTTAGGGGCAGGTGCGTATACAAAAAGGGATGCAATCAGCCGTGTACTAAATGAATATACGAGGGCGGTTCGATAAGTACTTAGTCTCACCGCCTGATGGCGCCACTATCGCAAGAGAAAATTACTAGTATTACAGTCGTAGATGGCTACTGTCAAAATTTCAGCCAAATCGGGCTCATACCTTTGTTTTGACCTCGTGTGGAAGGATTTTAGAAAAATGGAAAAAGAGCAATATCGGTCGGTGATTCGATCCTTGTTTTTGGAAGGGAAATCGCGCAGCGAAATCAAAGACTGGTTAAATGATGTATACGGTGACTTTTCTCCTTCTAAAAAATTGGTTTAACGAGTTTTAACGTCAGTTTTTGATAACGTGACAAAAATGCGCGATCTCGTATTGGCAGACCTCCGACTGAAGGTGCGCGAGATAGCTGAGTCAGTAGGCATCTCCAAAGACCGCGTGGGTCATATCCTGAATGAAATATTGAACACGAAAAAGCAGCCTGCGCGATGGGTGCCGCGTTTGCAATGGTGAGACCACTTTAGAGAGGTGTTTCACGCTGTTTAAGAGCAATCCGGAGGAATTTCTGCATCGTTTCGTGACCGTCGACGGAACATGGATATACTAGTACACACCAGAGACGAAGGAACAGTAGAAACAGTGGATTTCATCAGTTGAAGGCATTGTGAAACCTAATTTAGAGATTGCAGATTTGACAAGTAATCTTTTCCTCCACACAATATAACATGGACAAGATGACTATGTTGTTGTTGTATTCAACTCAAAGAACGTGAGCAACCACAGAACTTTAAATATTTTTCTCAAAAACGTGTTATAGGGGTTATAGGAAAACTTAGCAAGCCAGTGATTATACAGGGTGTGTACAAAGTTGGGGTTTTCCTTTACACGACGTGTAGATCTTGAAAACGTAAGCAATTTTTCTTAGTACCATATACACCAATGTCTTAAGGGAACCAAGATAAATGGCTCTAAACCATCAAAAATATCTGAATACCGTCCTGTAGCCGCGACCCGCCGGGATATCCCAGACTGGTACAAGGTCTCAACCCGACGGCAGAGCTGGGTCGGGGTCAGTGTGTCAGGTTAGTATGCAACCTTCATCCGACGGTTACAGTCACGCGTGTAGAGGTAAACGAACTCGTATAATCGATTGCGTTTCAAAAAACAACAAGCACTAGACACGTGGCTAGAGAAGTGCAAGTATCAAAAACTAAAGTGTGGCAAACGCTGCGTGCTTCAACCTGACGATTTTCCAGCAAAAGTGCGGTTTTGTGAGTGGTTGTTGCATCAACATGACAATAATCCGGACTTTTTGAAGTGCATATTGGTGACAGACGAATCTACGTTCACGCGTAATGGGGTGAATAACTTTCGCAACACTCATGTTTCGTCATTTTCAACAAACATTTTCGGTGAATGTTTGGGCTGGCATGGTGAACGGTATGCTCATTGGACCATTTATTCTCCCAAATCGATTGGACGGGATGCAATACCTATACTTTTCACGCAACATTTTGCCTTCCTTGTTAGAAGATGTGCCATTAAGTGTAAGACAATCAATGTGGTTTCTGCGTCTGCTCGGTAGCGCTTCAGCTGATTTCATTTTCTGTTGGAGCGGTATGATTTCGGGCAGAGACGTACTTAGCCCGTCTCGTCAACTGGAGAGCGAGTACTTTTTCCTTTATTTTTTTTTACTTGGTCGCCCTCGTTTCACTACACATTACCTTTGTTATTTCAAGGGTAGTTGTTTCTGAAAAGGAAAACCCCAACTTTGCGGACACCCTGTATTGAAGCCTGCTGAACCAACAGGTAGAGCCTTAGTAACCATATTAAAAAAAGAACGTGTTGCGTTACAAGCAAAATAACCCTAACTCCTCAATCAAGTGGTTGAAAGCCAAAAACGGTTCTCGTAGACCAGGGGCCATAATAATGAACTATCTGCAAGCAACTAGTTTAACAATTAAGAAAAATGTATTGTTGACACCTATAATCATCTCGACTACTGAAGAGGGAACCCGATCAACAAGACAACGTACGATATTTTATCTCCAATGGATGGTGCTACACCGATCACCTAGTTTTGCAGTCTCCGAGACATCAAAACATGGACTTACACCCATCATTATACCTGGGCAACAAAGAAAACATTGGCGGAGGGGAAGCGAGAGAAGAGAACATACATCTGCAAGCTTATTATCAAAATGTTCGCGACCTTGGAACAAAAATCAATAAATCATACTCAAATATTCTAGGTATCCTATTGTAAGCAATGGCAGAAGTGATGGCCAAAGAGGAGGAGGAGTTTTAATAGGCAGAAAGAAGTATTTCAGCATGAAATTGGTCACAATAGGAGTTCCAAAAGACTCTAGTCTGGATTGTTTGTTAGGCAGAATTAATTTTAAAAAGAAACTGTTCTATCTATGTGTAGTTTATGTTGCACTAAACGAAAAGTGTGATACATATGTGCAATTCTTCAATTCATTTGAAAACACAAGGATGTGAAAATAGCAAGATGTTGAATAATTTTAGGAGTTTATATACTAAGTGACATATAAACCCGAATACCCAGTTTAAATGGTTTCATTTTAATAAAAGTTGGTGAATGTATTTATCTTACTGTAAATAACAAGTGAAAAAATTTTCAGCCTTATCAGTTGGACATTCCTGTTTTATACTGCTCTTTTTTAATTCACTAACGCTCTAAAAATAAATATTTCAGTCGCAGTAAAGAAGCAACGTTGGCGGATTTTGGTTCTTGACATCCTTTACGATCGGTTACGATGCCTAGAGTACGGAGACCTGTACGATTTCGTCAACTTAGTGAGTTTGATAGGGGCCGTATAGTGGGACTTCGGGAAGCTGGACTTTCTTTTCGGGCAATTGCAGTTAGAGTGCAAAGAAGTGTAGACACTGTGGTTAGGTGTTGTCAGGCATGGCTTCGAGAAGGCCGTACGCAAAGAGCAAGGGGCACTGGACGCCGCCGTAGAACAACAGACCGTGAAGATCGCCGCCTAAGATTATTGGCCTTAAGGGACCGTTTCTCCACTACCAGGTCCATTGCAAATGAATGGTTTGCAGAACACGGAAGACCTATTGGCATGCGAAGTGTTTACCGACGAATAAGAAGTTTTGGCTTGCTTTCATACCGGCCACACTGGGTCCTCCCTTTAACTCGAGAACACCGACGTAATCGCCTTGAGTGGTGCAGACAACGGTCACTCTGGGATCAGGAATGGAACAGTATTGTCCTTAGTGACGAGTCTCGATTTTGTTTAGGCACGCACGATGGTCGTGCCAGGGTTAGAAGGCGACGTGGTGAAAGGAGGAATCCACAGTTTTTTGTTGAAAGACATGTTCATCACACATAGCTTATGGTTCCAGGTCACCTTTAATCTTCATCAGAGGTAACATGAATGCGCAGCGTTATATCCACGAAGTTCTAGAACCCCATCGTTTACCCTATCTTGACACCCTGGCAGATCCAACTTTCCAACAAGAGAATGCCCGACCACATGTTGCAAGAGTCACAATAGGCTTCTTTCAACATAATGATGTCACATTGTTACCATGGCCACCAAGATCTCCCGACTTATCCCCAATTGAGCACGTGTGGGATATGATGGGTAGGAGATTGCTCAATTTGCAACGTCCTCCTCAGACTCTAGAAGCACTTCGAGAGGAGTTGGTGGTTGCCTGGAATGAGATACCACAGGAGGACATTGACCACCTGATCAGAAGCATGCCTAGGCGCGTTGGAGAATGCGTAGCACGTCAGGGTGCATCCACACATTATTAAAGGTCAAAGGGCTTTAAAGCAGTGCAATCATTTTGAAATTTTTATCATTTACTTATTATGCTTCATTAGGTACTTATACAAAATTTTATTAAAATAAAACCATTTAAACTGGGTGTTCGGATTTATATGTCACTTAGTATACAATTTGAAGCAGATTAATACTGTGCTTAATGTAAAACAAAGGCAACTTGATCTTATACTGTCAAATATGTTTGTAGTTAACATAGAAAAATGTGAAGACCCACTTCTAGATGAGGATCTGTACCATCCTGCCCAGAATATGTTTATACCTATAGTATTTAAAAATAAAACTAGTAATGTTTACAGTCAGCCCCGAAAGGAGATTGCTATAAGTTATACAATCTGTTAGAAGATGCTGACTGGTCAGATCTTCAGAAAGCTGAAGATGTGAATACATGTACTGACTTATTCTATGGAAAGCTTTATGGATGTTTAGACTAAGCAATACCAAAAAAAAACAGTAAATAGAGCCACGTATAATGGTGGCAATTATTCATTTTACTTTTCCTTTGCACTGAAGAAAAAAATTAAATTAAAAAATCGTCTTCACAGACTCATTTAGAACGGTAAAGCTAGCTTAGAGGTTAACAAAAATTGCAGTGGCTTAAGAACCACAATCAAGCACCAAACTGCAAAAGAATGTCAGGCCTATTATGAGAACATAATGTCAACAATGACCCCAGCAGCTTTTGGGACTTCGTAAGGTCTAAGCGTGCAAAGCCTGGTATTCCTTCAGAGGCTATGTATGAGGGTTGTGCCATTAGTGGTTCCCAGGAGATATCCGATACATTTGGATTTTGGATCAGTATTTCAACAGTCTGAGAAACTACATTTTGATATGTGTAGTAGCGACTACACATCCTCCCAGGTCACCGAGACGCAAGTTAAAGCAAGTGGCAGAAGGTTAAAACCAAAAAAGCAATTGGTAATGATAACATCCCTTCATATATGTACAAATGGTATTCAGATATATTGAGTGCCCCATTAATAACAATTTTCAATCTGTCTTTAAGGACAGACATATCCCCAGAGAAATTTAAAAATGAATCTGTAACTCCAATATTAGTCAGGAGATGCCAGTTTAGTTAACAATTACAGACCTATCACTGTTCTTAATGCTCCTGCAGAAATTTTTCAAAACATATTGTATCAAGAAATCCTGAAATTGTGTATAAACGACTTTGCTCTTTAACAACATGGTTTCTTGTCAGGTGTCTTTCGATAGGGTTGACCATGGCCTGATGGTAACTAAACTGTGTAGATTTGATTTTTCTTCAACTACATGTAAATTTATGGCATCTTATCTTACCATGAGACCACAACAGGTAAAGGTTGGCAGATCAGTATCAAACCAATACATACCTTCATCTGGGGTGCCGCAAGGTAGTAACCTTGACCCTTTGCTATTCTGTATTTTCATTAACGACTTACCAAACTGCATAAACAATTCAGAATACCTCCTCTATGCTGATGACTTTAAAATATACATATAAGCCCATAACATCATCTAAGGATTATCATGAACTACAGAAGGATTTAGATTTGGTATCCAATAGGTTTCACGAAAATAAGATGTCGTTAAATATCGACAAATGCCATGTTTTAACTTTTACACGTCAAAAACAATGCACAAATTTTACATACACGTTTGAAAATGTACAGCTAGGCAGAGAAAGCACATGCATGGACCTTGGCGTCTACTTCCAAACTAGCGTAACATTTTTCCAGCATTATGAAAACATTGTGAATAAATCTTATAAACTTCTTGGATTCATAATTACGTATACAAGACATTTCAAGGATATAAATACAATAATAACTTTGAACAACACTCTAGTGAGATCTAATTTAGAATATGCATGAACTATTTGGTCACTACAAACAATGAACCATATCGAAATGATTGAGAGAGTGCAAAACAGATTTCTCAGATATTTGTATTCTAAACAACATAACATATATATTCTTTTATGATCTCATATAAGAATATGTTGAATGAATTTGGAATGGTCAAATTAAGCTATAGGCGACGTTTGAGTGATGTTTTATTCCTCTACAATGTTACTAACAACCTAAAGTATGAGAAATGTGATTTATATAAATATGTATTATTTGAGCTCCTAAAGTTAAACTAAGAATAAGAAAAAAGAAACAATTTGTTCCAGTGTCAAAAGTTAAGTAGCTCTCCTATAAATAGGATGATGTACGAAAGTAACATTCTTATGCAACGGTGTGATTTGGACCTTTTTTGTACGTCAGTAGGACAAATCAAGGCTGTTTCTAAACATCACATTGCCTTGATGCCATTAGTATTTATACTATTTTATATATTATACAGGGTTATCCAAATTAAGTGTCCACCATTAGTAACTTTGTTATTAGTGAAAATACAAAGTTGTTTGAATTAGCAAACTAGTAGCATTTTTAACGCTGGTAAAAATGAGAAATAAAAAAAAAACAATTGAGAGTCGTTATTTTGATTTTTTTCAGTAAAATAACATTTTTTTAAATGGAAACCCCTGTATATTATATTTTTTTCTGTTAAAGCATCAAATTTTAAACAAAAAAGCTTACAATAACTTTTCTCCTAGGTTACAAATTGTTGAAGTTATGGCCTCCAATCTGAAACAATTAAATTGTATCGACAAACTTTATTTTCAACATCAACTTATAATATTACAAAATACAATAACAATTTTTTTTAAAGAAGATGCTCGAAAACACCACCTTGTTCTTCAATACATTTTTGGGCACGTTTTTCAACTGCTCGAACTGTCTTAAGTATGGTCCTACCATCTATCTGGGTTATCTTTTCCCTAACTGCAGTCTTTAACGCGTCAAGGTTATCGTACCTTCGCTTGTAAATTTGGTTCTTTAAGTAACCCCACAAGAAGTAATCAAGTGGGTTTAGATCTGGTGATCTGGGAGGCCACTGTATTGGGCCATTTGTTCCTATCCACTGATCATTAAAAGTAGTACTTAGAAAATGATAAGTACCTCTGGAGTTGTGGGCAGGTGCGCCATCTTGCTGAAAATGCAGATGATGTCTACTTATAAGATCCAATTCGTCTAAGAAATTAGTCAGAATTTCTGACATAAATTCCACATATCTTTCACCAGTTAGGGTTCCCTCATAAAAGAACGGGCCAACAATTTTTTAACCAATTATACCGCACCAAACGTTGAAACTGAAACGGACTTGTGGGCCTCTTGGATGTACTAACAAAAGATTTTCTCTTGACCAATAATGGTGGCTTTTTCTATTAAACATTCCAGAATTTGAAAAATTTGATTCATCTGTCCATAAAAGGTAACGAAAGTTATTTACATTTTGGCGACAGAAGCTAAGATACCAATGGCAAAAAACAAGTCTTCTCTCTGGATCCCCTGTCAAAAGCGTTTGAACTGGTCGGTACTTATACGGAATAAATTTGTATTTTTTTAAAATCCTTTGAACAGTACCATAACTGAAATTAGAGTCCTTGAGAATATCTGCTATTGAATTCTCACGATAAGCTTCAAAATATCCAATAACTGCAATTTCCGTGGCCTCGCTTATTATGAATTCTTTTTTTGCCCTTGTTTTAGCAAAAACATTTTCGTTGCCCCTAAATTTTCGATAAAGTCTCAGAAAATATCGTTCATACGGTTGAATGCGAGCGGGATATAATTCACTGTAGTATTCTCTTGCTCTCAAGGAGGATTTTCTGCACACTAAATAGCATTCTAACATATCACACTTTTCTTCATGGGAGAACATTTTTCTTTAAATTAATGACACAATAAAGCTTATAAACAAGTATTTACAGTAATGTTTGACATTATTTGATTTTATCATTGTTTTCCAAAGCCTTCTAGTTGCGAGTATGTCCAGTTTAACAATTTGTCGCTTATCTTAATGCTGTCAAATCGCGAACGCCATGTTGTTTTCATAGCCGTCTTAATATTATAATACTGCAAATAATTAAAAATATTTATCGTTATTTTGACTTTATTTTTGACTTTAGCGGAAAAGTCATTATGAACTTTTTTGTTTAAAATTTGATGCTTTAACAGAAAAAAATATAATATACAGGGGTTTCCATTTAAAAAAATGTTATTTTACTGAAAAAAATCAAAATAACGACTCTCAATTGTTTTTTTTTATTTCTCATTTTTACCAGCGTTAAAAATGCTACTAGTTTGCTAATTCAAACAACTTTGTATTTTCACTAATAACAAAGTTACTAATGGTGGACACTTAATTTGGATAACCCTGTATATATTTTATTTCTGTTTTGCATTTTAAAATGTTGTTTTGTCTTTGTAATTCATTTTTTAGTAATGGCTCTTACATTTAAGTACATTCGTATGTGTTTGTAGGAGGGTAAATGAATAAATAAAATGAAATCTGGCGAACGTGCTCCGACAAAGGCGAAGACTATCCTAACGGCGGAAAGGCGATAGCCACCGTTTTCTGGGATTCACAAGGTGTGCTTTACATCGACTACCTGGAGAAGCGCAAAACGGTCACAGGGCTCTACTATGCCGAATTATTGGGTCGATTCGACGCCGAATTGCAGAAAAAACGGCCCCATTTGGAAAAAAGAACACCTCCACCATCGCGACGGCCAAATTGGTCGAATTAGGCTGCCCCATCCACCGTATTCTCCGGATTTGGCCCCATGCGACTTCTTTTAATTCCTGTCACTCGCCGGGAAGATATTTGAGTCGAATGAGGAGGCCTTCTTTGCAAACCTCCAGAAAACTTGTCTTTCAGACGGGTTAAGCATTTCTGGGACAAGTGCATCGATCTAGAGGAAGACTGTGTCGGGAAATTATTCGCCATTTTCCAAAATTTTCTGTTATCTTTTGTTCGCCAAGTACTTATCGGAATGCCCTCGTATTATGTCGTGTGTCAGCCGCGTTCCGACGAGCAGTCATTTGGAACGAATATTTCCCACCCTTCAGTACAATTATCTGTTTCAATAATAATAATTAGATGGATCCTTAGTTTAATACCACCTCCCCCTAGTTGACGTAGATGAGTTTAAAATTATTTGATCAATATTGTAATTATACAGGCTGAATGTTTTACTGTTCATCATTTCAGTGAAACCAGAGGAAGTGCATTTACTTAGATGTATAAGATGTATAAACATGTAGTCACGGCAGTTCTAAAAATGAAATAATTGGGGAAATATACAGGGTGTCAGCAAAGTTGGGGTTTTCCTTTTCAGAAACAACTACCCTTGAAATAACAAAGGTAACGTGTAGTGAAACGAGGGCGACCAAGTAAAAAAAATAAAGGAAAAAGTACTCACTCTCCAGTTGACGAGAAAGACTAAGTACGTCTCTGCCCGAAATCATACCGCACCAACAGAAAATGAAATCAGCTGATGCGCTACCGAGCAGACGCAGGCAAACAAGGAAGGCAAAATGTTGCGTAAAAATTTTGGTCCAAGGGAGAGCGATAAAGGCACCAAATAAATTTGGGAGATGTTTTGGAGTTGAAGTGAAGCCACATAATGTCTTACCGATCTGAGTCCAAAGAAGAGTCTCTAGAGCAGGAAAGACTGCTGTAGACAAAAGCCACAACTCCCCCGTTCTTTCTCAGATTGGAGAGCACCTCGTAATTTGGGAAGCTAAGATGGTTAATCGGTACAGATTCTGAGATTTTTGTCTCCGCCAAAATTTGATCTTCGATGTTGTTTCCTCGAGTCCACCCTCCACCCGGACATTCCGAGAGTGGGGTAAGTTTACGTCCGGAATTCTTAGTACTTGAGGGATCCATCTTCATTAATTTCTTTGTCGGGGTAACACACACTAAATGAAACTAGAGCGAGAACTCTGATGATTTACACTTGCCCCCTCTGATTTCCTGGAGTTGAACTATATTTATAAACAAATGTATACAGGGTATTATTAATTATGCTAACTTAAAAAACATGTATTCGTTATGGGAATTAGGCAATAAAACATACAATTTGGAAATATCAGATACAATCTATTAAAATTGATTTAAAAGTCAAAAACGACAACGTCACGGTTGTACTCGTAATGTTATCAGATGCAAGTATCGACGATATGGTTAATTCCTTGGATTCATAAAGAAAATAAAAAATATTCCCTATCAACCTTATGTTCTGCGGAGGTTCCTCTACGAACAGTCGCCTAAAATACGTCACACGAAGCTTTTAAATTATTTTTTGACTGTACTCTTATAGCTTAGCGAATTTTTGACAGTATAACAACCAACCAGGGCCTCACATAATATTGCTTCAAGACAAAGAAAACCAGGATATCTGTAATATTGTGGCATATTTTTACTTCCTATACAACTGGCGAGGTAGTATTGTACTCGCGAAAAATTTAGAAAATGAGATGCTATATCTTTTTTTTAATATACTTCGAAGTTGAGTCATTTATTTTAACAGTGAGTAGATCTGATCAAAAGAAACGTTTTTTTCCTTTAACATTTTTGTGGTAAAATTAAAGTAACAGAGTTATAGCTCTTTAGAAGTTTCAGTACCGCCCTGTATCAATAATAACATTATGTGCTCGTGTTTGGCAACAACGTATATAATCCGCCTTATGGGTTCATCGCATCGGAAACAAAAAAGCGAAAGAATTTGAAACGCTGATCACGATGTTTTTATTCAGTCTATGTGTCAGTCGGTAACGCGTGAGTGAATAGTGGTGTTTGCTGCGTGGCTCAAACGAAATAAAAAATGGCACATGTTTATGCGGATCGGTTTCCCAATCGAGTGCAACCAACCCCTCGTGACTTTGTTAATATAGTACAACGGGCTCGTGAATCAGGTGACTTAAGACCTCACAGGAGAGGGCATGCCGGTGCTCCAAGACCTCACTATCAAATACAGGTCCGCACTGAAATACTTGTCGGGAGGATACTTTATAAAACAAGGTATTTTTTTTTTATTTTTACACACATATTTTGGTTTATCTTCCTTCTACAATCATTATCTGAAAATTAATGACTCAACTTCAAAGTCACCCTGTATATAATAAGCCTGTCCGCTAATCCTCGACAACCGCTATACTTGGAAAGTACCTGTGAAAGGCTGTTATTATGCCTAGGACAAAAATCCTTTACCGTTTTTGAAAAAAGATCCAGTGGCGGAGCAGCTACGGACAAAGACAGTTTTTTGACGTTTCAGAGGCTCCTGACCATTTTTGATTTTTTTTAGGGGAAACAACTGAGGGTGGGCGGCTGTAGGGGAGTAATGGATGTATTTATTTTTCAACATAATCTCCTTTGAGCTCTATACACTTTTCCCAGCGATGTTCAATAAGTTCGATACCCTTTTTATAATAAGAACTGTCTTGCTCCTCAAAATAGCCATTAACCGCCGACATCACTTTTTCATCGTTGGAAAATCTTTGACCACTGAGCCATTCTTTCAAGTTTGGTAACAGAAAATAATCCGAGGGGGCTAAATCTGGTGAATAGGGTGCATGGGGCCAACAGGCCACTTTAGGTCTATTTAACATCACTAAAACGTAAAAAGAAGGTGGTAGACAAGGACCAGTCGACCGAGGCAGTACCACCCGCTAGCTTTTCCCAGGGTGACTTATAAATGTCCGCATGTTTCCACACCTAAGCTATGCAGTCGGTTATCTACCAAAACAAAGAAATTAATGATGATGGATCCCTCGAGCACTAAAAACTCCGGACGTAAACTCACTCCACTCTCGGAATGTCCGGGTGGAGGGTGGGCTCGAGGGAACAACATCGAAGATAAAATTTGTTTTTCGAACATCTGCGGGATCAACAGCAACATTGATGCTGTTCATCACTACCTGCAATCCAATCGTCCCGCCGTGCTTTTCTTGGCGGAGAAAAAAATCTCAGAGACTGCACCGATTAACCATCTCAACTTCCCAAACTACGAGGTGCACTCCAATCTGAGAAAGAACGAGGGAGTTGTGGCTTTTGTCCGCAGCAGTCTTTCCTGCTCCAGGGATCTTTCTTTGGAATCAGACCGGAAGGACATTCTGTGGCTTCGCCTCAACTCCAAAACATCACCCAAATTTATTTGCTGCCTTTATCGCTCTCCCTCGAACCATAACTGGGATGACCTACTCGAATACCTCGCCGTCCAGATCGACTTCCTGAACATCAATCACCCCGCTTCAGAGGTAGTTCTTCTCGGTGATTTCAATGCCCATAATGAGCTTTGGTTGGGCTCAAATAAGACCGATGCAGCAGGTCGTGCAGTCGAAGCGTTCGCTCTTACTCAAGGGCTGACCCAGCTAGTGACGAGCCCTACTTTTTCCCCCGCGTCTCGTCACACGCCAGTAGCCTGCTGGATCTCTTTCTGACCACGCATCCTGCCCCTTACAGCACTGCTGTCCTATCCCCCCTGGGTAACTCAGATCACTGTGTTGTGGAGGTTAGGTTTCGGTCAGAAGCCGCTGTGGCAGCAGAAACTCGCACAGGCCGCAAAACTTGGCATTACGGACATGCCGACTGGGAGGGGCTCAGAGACTTCTTCTCTAGCTTTCCTTGGAGAGATGTCTGTTTCACTGACGCGGATGCGTCGAATGTCTGTTCTTCAATAACCGAAATTATTCACGTCGGAATGGAGGAATACATCCCTCACACAGTGAAAGTTCCTAAACCAGTGCCCAACGGCTGGTTCAACAAATCGTGTGACACTGCTCGCCAGCAGAAGATCAAGGCCCACAGAACCTACTTACAAAACCCCACTGTAGAGAACAGACAAGCCGACGTCGCCTCCAGAAACAAATATAACGAAGCGGTTCGCAATGCCAAAAACCAGCATGATATAAAAGTTAGGCACAGGGTAATGTCGCAGCACAATGGCAGTCGGTCTTTCTGGACGCTGGCCAAGCAGATTGAAAAGAACTTCTCACACAGTAGCCTTCCACCACTTACGTGTCAGGATGAACTATTGTATTCGACTCAAAAGCCAAGGCGGAAGTGCTAGCCAAGATCTTTGCTGCCAACTCCACCATGGACGTCCCCACCAACGCCCAAGTGCCGTCAATTCAAAGGGTTCCCCACACTATGCGAGAGGTAACATTCAGGCATAAGACCGTAAGACGAGTGCTCTTGTCGCTCGACATCAACAAAGCTTCTGGTCCGGACTTGATTCCTGCCATTGTACTGAAGAGATGTGCAGCGGAGCTTGCTCCAGTTCTTTCGCGTCTCTTCCAGATATCTTATGAATCTGGCACCTTCCCTGAAAACTGGAAATTTGCTCATGTACAGCCCATCCCAAAAAAAGGATCTAAAACCGACACTTACAACTACAGGCCTATAGCTCTGCTTTCTGTTATAAGTAAAGTGATGGAGAGGTGCATAAATCGCGAGCTTCTAGACTACCTCGAACGTCACAGCTTGATTAGCGACAGGCAGTACGGTTTCCGGCACCAACGATCCACAGGGGACCTCCTAGCTTACGTCACGCAACTGTGGAGTAAACTCATCCAGTCTCATGGTGAGGCTCATGTCGTTGCTCTTGACATCACGAAAGCGTTCGATCAGCTGTGGCACGCTGCCCTCTTAAGCAATCTTCCATCCTACGGCCTCCCAGAAAAGCTTTGCAGATGGGTGGCTGACTTTATCTCTGGCCGCAAGATATCCGTCGTAATTGACGGATTCTCCTCTTCATCCCACAACGTCAACGCGGGTGTTCCCCAGGGATCGGTCTTGGCTCCAACACTGTTTCTCTTACATATCAACGACCTCCTTTCCTGCACGATCAATCCAATCCACAGCTTCGCTGATGACATCACTCTGCATGCAGGAATTCAGAGTGACAAGCCGATGTGTACCGCTGAGCTGGAAAAAAGAAGACTAGCGACGACTTCTTCTCTGACAAGAGACCTGGAAGCTATCACTGGTTGGGGACGCAACAATCTTGTACAGTTCAATGCTTCCAAAACACAGTACTGTACTTTGACGAACAAAAAGCGTCCTAGCGCTCATACAGTTTCGATGGACGGTCGAGTTCTACCAAAAAGCCATTCATTTCGGCTGGTCGGAGTCCAGATCACCGAGGACCTGATCTGGCACGAACACATCTCTTCAATAGCTGCAGCTGCTGGGAAAAAGCTAGGCTATTTGTTTAGGGCTAAGAAGTACTTTTCTCCGCATGACCTTCTCACTCTATACAAGGCCCAGATAAGGCCTAGCCTCGAGTATTGCTCACACATTTGGGGTGCTGCCGCCCCGACTACATTGTCCATGCTCGATGCTGTCCAGAGGAGGGCGGTCCGACTGATCGATGACTCTTCTCTAACAGACAGTCTCGGGAGTCTTTCGCACCGGCGGGCCGTCGGCGATCTAGCTCTTTTCTATCGCTACACCAACGGGCTTTGCTCCTCAGAGCTCTCTTCCATGATGCCGCCGCGCGATGTGCCTGCCAGACAGACCCGCCTGACTTCGGCGTCCCATCCTAACCGTGTCAAACTTCGTACATCCAGAACTGGCCGATACGACCGCTCCTTTGTTCCGAGGGTGTCTAGATTGTGGAACAATCTACGGGAGGAAGCTTTTCCCAGTTCTACTAGCCTTAGGCAGTTCAAAAATCGTATTAACAAAATTTCTTTGGGATCATCATAGCAGCCGCGGTGTTCCGGCATTTAGGCTTCTGCCTGCGCGGCTGTTTCGATAAAAAAAAAAAAAAAAAAATGAGGTAGCAATTCAAACTTTAATTCGTTAATTTCGGCCATTGCAATAAGGGATTTGTGAGCTGGTGCATTGTCTTGATGAAACAACTTCTTAACCAAATGCGGCCGTTTTTGCTTGATTTCATCGCTCAAACGTTGAAATAAGTTCGTATAATACTCGCCGTTGATAGTTTTACCTTTTTCAAGATAGTCAATGAAAATTATTCCACGCGGATCCCAAAAAACCGACGCCATAACCTTGCCTGCCGATGAGACGGTCTTCGCCTTCTTTGGAGCCGCTTCTCCCTTTTGAGTTCATTGTTTTGATTCTTCTTTTGTCTCGGGTGTGAAGTGATGGACCCATCTTTCATCCATGGTTATGAAACGACGCAAAACTTCTGCTTTGTTGCTGTGAAACTTCGCTATACACTCAATTCACGACACTGATTTGCTCGATTGTGAGCAATCGCGGCAGCCATCTTGCACATAGCTTTCTCATGTCCAAATTTTCAGATAATATGCGATGAACCGCACTTTTTGAAATGCCTACTATGTCTGCTAGCTCGCGCACTTTAAGTCGATGATCATTCAGTACCGCTTTGTGAATTTTCTTCACCATTTCTGGAGTGGTCACCTCATTTGGTCGACCACTGCGAAGCTCGCCTTGGCAGCTCATACGGCCTCGTTTAAACTCTGCTACCCAATATTTTACTGTTGTAAACGAAGGAGCAGACTCGCCCAGAGTAGAATCCAGTTCAGCTTTTATATTGGTTGGGCTGAGGCCTTTGAAATAAAAGTATTGTACCACATAACGATGACCAATTTTCTCCATTTTCACAAATTCATTGAAAACGTTCAGTATTGATGGCTGCCAAACAAATACTAAACAACGTGGCGTCTTCAAACTTGACACATATGCTTTATAAGTTGCATACTTTCTAATACAATGATATTTTTCATACAACTGTCGCCATCTATAGGTCAGGCCGGGTACTTCAGGGACCACCCTCGTATTTAAATTTGTTTGGTAGCCATATATGCCTCCAGCCGCGGTAATACTACGCACCTATTAGACATACTTCACTTCCCCGTACATTTATCTTGTATAATAGGTACTGGGTTTTTGTTCAAAAACTTCAAGATTAAAAGCAGAAATACTTTCAAGTCACTAAGTAATACTTGAAATACATTAAAAACTTGAATACAAATGGGTAGTCTATACTAGATACAAGTTTTTATAGTTCTGAACGAAAATCATTTTTTATTCGGGTAATTTTCTACGGAGTATCTCTATGATGGACTCAATTAATGATGATACACCAATTTGGTCTCTTTGCATCTTTAACTCAAACATACAAATTTAACCATGTTTCTAATAATAGCATGCTTCTAAAGACACCTATTGACAAAAGCCCGGCAATTACGAGTAATTTAAGTTCGAAGGTTAAGGACAATCAAATAAATAAATTATAGAAGACAACTAGGGAATGAAGAACGGATACTCTTATAGAGAATATGACATTTCAGGCCTTGCTGTGAAGAACCAGGATTTTCGGGACGACTGGATCAAATGCATTCTGGTGTAAATAAAAGGTTAAGCTGCTCTTAGGTTAATCCCATATCGAAGGTTTTTATGATAATAAGAACGGCACTACATGTGAGTTGCATCATTTATTGAAAAACAATATTCTTAGTCATGAATCAGTCTTCTAAAAACTATTAGGTAGTGACCTTCCGAAAAATAGGCGACAGAGCAGTAACTAGAATTGGAATTTTAAACATATTTAAAATTTTATTTTTAAAAGAGGTTATTTGTGCATAGTTCTGAATGTTACTTTCTGGACTCTTCCCTCAAGACAAAGCAGTGACTTGAGTATCGTGCCAAAGCTTTTAGTGAAAATAATGCGCCACAGAAACATACAGAAGAACTGTCATCCCTTGACATATTGTTACATGATTTCATATTCATCCAGATTATAACTAAAATTAACTGTCAACTATTCTGAAGTAGAATTAATGAAATTAGTTTTGCAAGGGAGAGATATGTTTCGAAGTATCTAAGAGGATGAATATATTTTAAGATCATTTCAGGTAACCAAATAAGTTCGTGCGGTTCTTAGTAGAAAAATATAAATGTTTAAAGAGGAAGAATAAGACACTATTTATTCGTCGAAGTGATTACCATCACATTCAATGACCTTTTGCCAATGTGGGATCAATTTTTGTATGCCGGTATTGTAGAACTCCCTGGATTTGAACTCAAACAATTGGCGGACTGCATTTATTACACAATCTCGAGTTGTGAACTGTCGGTGCCTCATACAGTTGTCAAGAGACAAAAAAGGTGATAATCACTGGGCGAAATGTCGGGAAAATGTGGCGGGTGCGGTAACGTTTCCCAGCCGAGTTCAGAATTTTTTCCTCGGGTCACAATATAAGTTAGCAGTGATGGTTTGACCCCTTTCTAAACACTCATAATGGAAAATTCTAGTTGCTGTCCACCAAACACGCAACAAAACCTTGTTTGGGTGCAAGGAAGCCTTGGGCGTGTGTGGTACCGAATCAGTAGGCGACAACCAATGATACGAACGCTTAGAATTCGAATACAAGATCCATTTTTCGTCGCAGGTTAATAACCATTTAAGAAATTGTTCATTAGCGTTGCGTGAAATGTTTGCTGAACAAATGGTAAGATAACCTAATATGTGATGATTTGTCAGTTCATGTGGGACCCATTTGCTTAACTTCCACGTCTCAACTAGCTGATGAAAATTCAAACGAATACTTTCACGACTCACTGTGAACATTTCTGCAAGTTCTTAGTACGTTGTCCTGGAATTTGCGTCCACAACCTGTCGAAGATCCTCGTTGTTAATGATTTTTGGTCTCGCTGAGCGGGGTTCATCGCTCAAACTGAGATCTCCCGAAGACAATTTTTTGAACCACTTCTGTGCTGCTGGATCACTAACGGCATCATCTCCGAATGCTGTACATATTTTTCGCGACACCGCTGCAGCTTTTGTACCAAGTTTGTACGCATACAGTAAAAAACTTAGAATTACTATTTTATGTGTCGCCATTTTCTATTAGTAAAACTAAGTATATAACAATTTTCAGCAACTTTTTATGTGTGTGAAGAAAGAAGGATATATACTAAAGTGACAACAGGTAACAAACAATCGCTATCGATCAACAATATCCATGGCCATGTGCGATATACAGCAACCGCACGAACTTATTTGGTTACCTGATATAATGTCTTTATTGCATCATCAACATCACAACATAACATTAAAAGGGGTGATGCAAATGCCGGAGTCTGGCCATTTTTCCAATCTACTCAACCAATATTTGGAAATTAGAAGAGAAGTCTAAATTACGTATATATAATAATATAAACTATAAAAATGATTGTCACTGTATACGAGATAAAGTATTAAATGCTTCTAAAATTTCAGGCTTAATGTGTACATAAAATGTATTCAACAAGGATTAAGAGCTACCAAAATGTATGTATTACTGTGTGTTGAAAATATACTGTTCTAATTGTGACTTAAATTTATAATGATTAGCTGTATTCCTAATATTGGTGTCTGATGTTGAGCTTCATGTTATTAATAACAGAATAGTTATTAATACTTTCGAGATCAATATTAATTTTAGCCTCAGCCATCTTAAAATCATCAGGAAGAAAGCTTAACAGTAATTGACTATCATCGGCATTTCAAGTTACATTGGAGTTTTCCATTTTGACCAACAAATAGAATTAAGGCGGCTCTGACGCAGTGACTTTCAAGCCATTTATAAGGGTTCAGCTGCTTCAAAACTGACACTCCATTTTTCAATATTTTTGAATGAAATTCATACAGTATGTTGAGAAGAGCCCAGGGTGCTATAGGAGCACTTTTTGAAAATTTGTTTTTGCACAAGTTTTATGATGGGTTGAAGTGCGCAGTTTTTCTGTTCAACTTCGCGATTTTTTTAAAAAGAACCCAGTGGAAAAAATGAAAAAGGGGCTCCATAGTGCCCTGTGGGGTTTTGTTTTCAGCACTCTGTGAAAATTTCATCCAAAATTATCAAAAAATAAAGCGTCAATTTCGTAGCGCGCAAACCTCTACATATCGTATTTTAGACGAATTTTGTCTACTGTTTCGTGCTGCCAAACCAAGCGTTGCGGCACAATGTACGGACTAAGAAAGGACGTATTCAGATAATTTGGTGGCCCTATTTCATATAATCTCGCGTACATAAAGATGCGATTCCACCAGTGTGCTGAACTGTGCGGCACTCTAATACACAGTGTACAGCACAAATGTTTCTTCTGGTCGACTCACCCACGCAAACAGTAGCAAATTGTGCGCAAACATTTCGGAAACGTTCGCGCACATCAGTTACTTTTGTGCGCGCACACATGCAAGCAGTGGACTCGCGTCGGCGGATACATACTTGTTCGCGAACTCAGTATTGCTCCCGCTCCTGGAGTGAAAACATTTGTTTGTACGCGCACTTTTTTACGAAATTAAAAATGGACTGGACGAATGATCAAATTATAAGATTTATTCAAGCAGTTGAAACGTATCCTCTTCTATGGGATTCCAGTCACAACGATTATAAGAATAGAAACAAAAAACACGACGCCACTCAAGAGTTGGCTCAAAGTTTCAATTGTGACTCGACTGAGGTAATGAGAAAATGGAAGATTATTTTGGCTCAATACCGAAGAGAAAAGAAGAAAATATCGGATTCAAAATCTTCAGGTTCTGGGTTTTCAGATGTATATAAGCCAAAATGGTTTACTTATGCATATTTGAATTTCTTTCATGCAAGGGATGAACCGAACACCAGCATGAACTCACAAGATGAAATAAATGAACAGGTACATTCAATTTTTTTATTATTTTATAACTCTATTATACTTAGGTATGCTTTTTACTCTAGTGTTTCTTGCCATGGCACCATTCCGATGTCAGTTTGAAAATAATTTGCTAGTTCTTCCCTTATATCTTTCGCATCGCCAGTTGGTCTTCTTCCGACATTTCTTAATGGTAGTAAGTTTGCCATGGGTGCATCGTGCCGCCAACTTCCATCGATAGCGCTATGGGTAATTCGGTTTTCAGTGTCGAAAATGCCAGGAGAAGTGTAAAGCTGTGAAGACGACTTTTGTGTCATCAAAAAATTATGCAAATAACAACATGTCAGTGTTATTAATTGTGCCTTTTCTGGAGCTAAAAGCATGGGTTTCCTGAGTACGCGAAATACAGCGGACAAAATCCCAAATACATTTTCCACAATACGTCTCGCTCTACTCAACCGATAATTGAATATTCTTTTTTTCGATCTTTTGTCATGTCGACCGGGATATGGTTTCATTAAATTCATATCTAATGCAAAAGCATCGTCTGCAACAATGACACATGGAATTGGTGTCTTCCTCCCGGGTAGCGCAGTAGGTTGAGGTAAATTTAATTGTCCTTGCTGAAGATTAACATAGAAACCCGTATTTTTGAAAACACCACCATCCGATATTCTTCCTTTACAACCGACATCTACGTACGTGAATTTATAATTTCCATCAACCAATGCTAAAGGTACAATGCTGAAATCGCCTTTGTAATTAAAAAAGTCACTTCCAGTATTATTTGGAGCTTGTATAACAATATGTTTGCCATCCAGCCCCAATGAAGTGAGGGAAATTCCAATGTTTTTCAAATTGACGTTCTATCAGCATCCATTCTTCTGCAGGGACACATTTTCTGTAGTTGGTGTCTTGCTTTGCAATATGAGGACTAAGTGCATTGACCAGCAACTCAAAACCTTCACACGATATACGAGTAAAATTTTTAAATCCACTTAAGGGATCTACTTTTATTTCTTCTACAAATCTATTCGTTTCTTGATTCCATCGCTGCAGAAAAGGCCTCACCCAACATCGTGGTTTTCTTCTTCGTTCCTGTTTAAGCAGACTACCTATTAAAACACAAGCTGCAGCACAAAACACTACGTATTCCCGCCCATCCATATTAAGAACTGAAGTTAGTGAGAACTTTGCTTGGTAAACATGTTCGTGCACAAGTGTGCTACACTGTACGCGTACAAAAGTTATGCACTGCTTTGCCGGTGGACACAGAAGATAAATTCGATACTAGTGAGCACATTCAATGCTGGAGTTTCACACAAAATGTTTGTAAACAAATGTGCTGAACACTATTTTGGTGGAATCGTACCATAAGACGTTCTGCAAATAGGTACTCATAATCGCGATCGCTGATACTCCTCGATTTTAAAGCCGTTTTACTTCCCACGTCATTGGCGAGGAAGTATTGTAATCGCGAATAATTTCTAAAATGAGATGTTATGTTTCTTTAAGTCATATGACATCTACATCACGAAAAACTGTATCACTCATCATCAACTGGGAAATTACCGCTCGAATTTTTATGAAATTTCCACACGTGGTTACTAGTATGCCAGAGCTTTGTAGCTTTAGTCCAGTGGCAACGGTGCTATAGGCAAAAAAGAAAAAGTAACAATTGCTGAAACTCCGTTTTTGACGTTTCAGGGATTCATAATCATTGACATAAACAAATTGTACTACTTAAAAAGGGGGGGTTGAAATCACTGAAACACGTTCTATTACTAAGAAGCTTCTGATCCCAGTGATTACAGGAAATTTAAGTATTGAAAATCCGACGAATAATGTGCTCACGATTTCAAAAAATCGGTACCTGCCCTATAGGTTTGACACCAACAGTCAACAGATCTGCAACTACCGACAGTAGGGAAGAATAAATTCGGATATCACTCCAGTCAAGTATAGGGGAATTCAGCGTGGAACTTTAAAATTATCGATATGTCAAGGAAATATGTTTTTGAGAACGATCATTTGGTAGATTTTATACCTGCATTTTTATTTGAATTTCATAACACGTGAAGTGTACCCATTTCGCCATTACCTTTTGTGTTTTGCAGTTTGTGATGTTTTTCTGAATATAAGCAGGCCATAATTACCTAGGGTGCTATCAGAGCTTTTTACAAAATTTTATCTTTCCGCAAGAATTATGGTGGGTTGAAATGCTCACTATTTGTGCTCAACTTCTTGATATTTTAAAAAGATCCTACTGGATAAAATCGAAAAAGTGGATCGTTAGCACCCTGTGGACTTTGTTTTTAGCACGCTGCAAGAGTTTCACTTAGAAATAATAAAAAGCAAGCTGTGAAGTGCAAATCGGTTTTTGGGCTAAATTCATCTACTGTTTCGTCCTGCCAGTCTAAGCGACACGACGGTACGTTCCGACTAAGAAAAAATGTATTCAAATAATTTTATACCTTTCCTAAAATAGATTTAAGAACTCAAATTCTAATTCGTTTATTCATGTCAATAAACACAATTACGTTTACAAGGGTCGTGTGGTAGATGTAACAATTGAATGAGGGTCATAAAAATATCTTATGCCATCAAAATAAGAGAAAACAGATAGGTAGTTTTTGCAAAGCAATAAACAGGTAGGCTTTACCTGGATGAAGTACATGTCTTGTCTAGGTAGATGGAGGTGATGCTGCCAGAAATGGATGTGTGCGATCAATAAACAAACCACAAGATTGAACTGCCGTGTCCAATGATTTTTGTATTGCCTTTTTTATTGCATTACTAGAAAACTCTGTTGGGTATATGATGGAGTTTACTAGAACTTTTCAGCTTGTTGTCTGCCTTCTTCTACAAACTTCACCAAATCGAGACGCTGTCAACCTTATCCTCCGATGAAGACGCCACAAAGCACAGTCCTGTGATTTGGTGACTTTTTCGATATGCAAAATCTCGTCGTCACTTTTTATATGTTTCCCTAAAAATTCTTGCTTAGCAACCTCCAAATCAATGTCGTTCATGTCAGGTTTTTGACAGAATTCGCCATAAAACTATTATACAGGTATATTTTATTTGGAATTGCTATCCGAATTGTTAGTTATTTTTATATATTTATATTTTATAACTTTTTTTGGTCTGAGTTTCTTTCCAAGATTCTTGCGTTTGAGTCTTTGTTCCATCTTAGTGATAAGCGAGGTTGGACTAAGCTTAGAACGCAAATGTATTTGGACCACATAGACTGGCCGCTCGGTATTGTGGCTCACTACAGCTGCAGCACATCTTCCATGGTATGACCTCTTCTAGCAGTAATTTATTCGCTTACCCCAATGTATTTTGCGATTGTAGAGTTGAACTGCTCCACACTATTGTTGTCCTCATTAGGAATTAAACTCAATGAATTCGTAATTAAAATTGTCGCATATGACCTTTTATTGTCCATTATCAACCTTGATAAAAAATTCACTCAAGAACAATTACACCAACAAGAGTACAACACAAAATTCAACAACACAATATCGACGAACAGTAACAAGGGTAGAACAATACTAAATGATCACTAGCTGAGTACCAAAATAGGAAATGATTTACAGGCTAGATCGCTAATCGAAATCCGACTCTGTTCTTATCCAAATTGGAGATTATTTCATCAACTAAAATAGCGCAGAAACAGTGATACCTACGTTCTTTTCGAAACTCGAACTGTTCTTCATGCAATATATTGATAGTACAAGTAAACTGTAAACTTTGGTTGGTTGTAGTTAATTTTTTTCTGATACTCTCGAAAGAACTGGTAAAAGGCTGATAGGTCTTAAGTCACTTACTTGTTCTGGATTGTTGATTTTAGGAAGTGGCATAACTAACCACACTTTCCAAAGTAGGAGGAAATATCCCTTCTCTATGCAGCAATTTAGAACGGGAACCAAGGGACTAGAAATGGCTGGAAGACATAAATTTTATCTTTTGAACAGATAAGCCATCAACGTCTGGAGCATTAGATTGTATTTCATTGATAGCATCAAGAACATCATGAGTATTGATAGTTCTCAGACTAAAACTTGTTTGATTAGCGCTTAATCTGATCTTCATATGCTAAATCATTTGAGTTAAAAGCAGATGGAAAATAATCATTTATAAGATACACATTAGTTATTCTACCAGGTATCTGCGTTGTATTAGAAGTCTGTATCCTCATTGATTTTTAAGCCCTTTGAAAAAGGAACACAACTGTATAAAAATGATTTATTCAGTTAATGCTTTAATAACAAGGTCTTAGAGTATTTACTTAAATATAACAAAAGAAATAACAATGTACTCGTATAAACATTATATCTAGAATACGGAATATGGGGAAGACTGATCTACTAAAGAAGCACATTTCACTTCACCTGAGTTAACTTAAGCATACAGCTGGTACTGGTAGTCATGTGAATGTCGTACTTTTAATCTGTGATAGTCACCAGTCATTGCTAGCTGGTTCAAAGCTCCGCTCTATAAGATTAGTAGACAGTTGACAAATGGTAGCTTAAATCTTCTCCTCGGGTTTCAGTTGAACTAACTTCTCGCTGGCTTCCCATACATCGTCAGAGAACTTCTTGTTCCACGCGCCAGGCGGCATAGGGAATACTCTGCAGTCCCAGAAGTGTCTGCCAGTGACGTCCTTCAGTTTCTTCGACAGGGCCAGGTGTATCGTAGTTTGGGCTCCTTCTTCGATACTCTGGAGGAAAAAATACATATCGTCAAAAGCATTGCACGTAAAGAAACCTAGTATGGAAAAAATAGTTTTGTGGCAGTTAACCTAGCTGACTTGAACATATTCGCTATTAAACATTCCGATATGGGATACAAGAAATTGTAGTTTAAAAACAAAAAAAACAGGTACAACCTAAAAGTAGAAAATAATTTTCAAGTATCCAATTAATTTGGAATAAGACAAACAAAAACTAAGATATTAACAAAAAAATCAATTATAGTAAAAAAGCGTGTGGTGCTCGATATTAAATGCTAGAATTATCTTTCTTAGTTTCTATTTACAAGATTTGGAGTTATTACGAAAATACAGGGTGTCCGCAAAGTTGGGATTTTCCTTTACACGACGTGTATATCTTGAAAACATAAGCAATTTTTCTTAGTACCATATACACCAATGTCTTAAGGGAACCGAGATAAAGGGCTCTGCAACATCAAAAATATCTGAATACCTTCCTGTAGCCGTGACTCGCGACATCCCCGAGTGCTACTAGGACACTAGCTCAAGCCGACGACAGAATGGGTCGGGGTCAGTGTGTCAGGTCAGTATGCAACCTTCAACCGACGGTTACGGTCACGCGTGTAGATGCAAACGAACCCGTATAATCGATTACGTTTCAAAAAACAACAAGCACTAGAGACTTGGCTAGAGAAGTGTAAGTATCAAAAACTAAAGTGTGGCAAACGCTGCGTGAAGAGGGGCTGTATCCGTTTCATGTCCAACGTGTACAAGCCCTTCAACCTGACGATTTTCCAGCAAGAGTGCGGTTTTGTGAGTGATTGTTGCATCAACATGACAATAATCTGGACTTTTTGAAGTGCATATTGGTGACAGACGAATCTACGTTCATGCGTAATGGGGTGAATAACTTTCGCAACACTCATGTTTGGTCAGTAGAAAATCCGCACGCTGTCCGTCAACAAACATTTTCGGTGAATGTTTGGGCTGGCATGGTGAACGGTATGCTCATGGGACCATTTATTCTCCCAAATCGATTGGACGGGATGCAATACCTAGACTTTTTACGCAACAGTTTGCCTTCCTTGTTAGAAGATGTGCCATTAAGAGTAAGACAATCAATGTGGTTTCTGCACGATGGTCATATTTGTTACCTCTGTTCGTGGTCTGCACCACCGCCGGCGTCTGCTCGGTAGCGCATCAGCTGATTTCATTTTCTGTTGGAGCGGTATGATTTCGGGCAGAGACGTACTTAGCCCTTCTCGTCAACTGGAGAGTGAGTACTTTTTCCTTTATTTTTTTTTACTTGGTCGCCCTCGTTTCACTACACATTACCTTTGTTATTTCAAGGGTAGTTGTTTCTGAAAAGGAAAACTTTGCGGACACCCTGTATAGTTAATTTGCTATATTTGAATTTCTTGTTCATATCTTAATTCTTTAATTGATTGTATGCATGTTTTCAACTTTTTAGTTCGATTTAATATTAATGCGTGTTTTTAGTTTTCTTAGACCATAATATATTTTCTGAATTTTTAGTCTCACAAACGACTACAAAATAATCAAGAACTATTTTTGGTAACTTGCTATATTTCATATTTGAAGACAAACTAGATTTACTTACTTCCTATCTACATAACCTTTCCATTTAGTATCCAAATTTATTTTCAAAATTCTCAGTTTTTCCCAATTTTGAAATACAAATTTCTTTTCAAAGAAAATTCCATAATTCTTTCAAAATAACCATTATTTTTTCGAAATTTCGAAATCTATAAATTATTTTCCAAATTTCCAAATTTTACAAATTTTCAAATCCAATTCCTTTTCCAACTTCTTCCAACTCACCTTTCCATATACGAACAGCACCACAGCATTGAAAACGTTCAGGATAGTCTGAAGTCCTGCATACTGAAGCGACTTCGTGAAGATTTCAGTGTTGACTAGACCTGGATGCAAGGAGTTGCTGGTAACTCCAAATTCCTTCAGCCTTTCAGCAAATCCGTTCGCTGTTATGATATTTGCCAGTTTTGAATTGGCGTAGATAAGAGAGTTGCGCAGGAAGGTCATTGGGTGACCTTGAGGCGGGTTCAAGGACTCTAATGACAGGTTGCTGCAGAAAGCGTATGCTGAGTTGACGAATATTATCCTGCTTGGGGCGGATTTCTTCAGTAATCCTACAAATGGAAAATAGTCGAAATGATACTTTTACTCGTATAGAAGCATTGTTAATAATTATTTATGTGACTAATGTGTTAGGGGGGTGGTGTCACATAGGGTACCAAGGATGAAGCGCTTCGGATTTTAACTCGTCAAGCGGCATTATATACAGGGTGTCCCGAAAAAAGTGTGCAACATTCTACCAGCGGTTTCTAGAGCTTAAAATAGGAAAAAAAGTTTATATAAACATAGGTCGGCAAACGTCCCCTAAGGGCGCTACGGTCTTTTAAAGGGGCGCCCCTGAAGATGGTTTTTTCTTAATATTTCCGAAACGTGTTGAGATAAATACATAAAATTTGTTATTCTCGACTAGTTTTTTATGCTGGATTTAAAAATATTAACAATTTTAGACAGTTTTGTTTGGAAGCGTAGGTAACAGGGACGAACTCAGGTTATTTTAGCCCCAAAATTTTTGTGTGATTCTATTTTTGAAATTCAATTTTAGAATTTGAAAATTTATGGTTTCCTACATAAAAGAGATACTCTTATTGGATATCGATAAATTGTGCCATTTTTGAATAAAATCAAACTAAAGAATTTGTCACATGATAGGAAATGTACTGCGAATTTAAATGAATTGTTGAATAATTAGCCATGGCAACGAAAAAACTAATTTAATAATTGGTAAATATTACATAAATACATATTTCTAGGCAAAAACAAAAGAAATAAATTTTTTCTACGAACGAAATTGAAATTTGTTTAAAAAGAAGACATACAGTTGGATATACTTAAAACCAGCTTTACAATAAGTGTTCAAATAAATTCTCATTTTTTTGGATACAGAGTCGCGCCCCACGAAATAATGATTGCGTAGCCCGAAAAGTGGAAAACCTTTTTCTTCTTATTTCATTTGCAGCCTGATGGATTCTTGAAGTAAATCTTCTTGAGTATTTACTTCAGTCGAGTAAACAAGGTCTTTTAATGACCCCCAAAAATAGAAATCCAATGGATTTAGGTCAGGTAAACGTGGCGGCCATGCTATAGGACCTCCTCGGCCTAACCACCTGTCTGGAAAATTGACGTTCAACCAATTTCGAACATTGCGTCCAAAACGTGCAGGGGCACCATCATGTTGAAAAAACATATTTTCTTGAAACTGCTGGCGCACATCCAATGGTATTATACCCATGAGCTCATTCTGAAGAAAGTTCAGATATACCTCTGAATTAAAACGATTGGGAAGTACAATAGGCCCAATTACTTGATCCCAAATTACTCCTGCCCATAAGTTCAAAGAAAATCTATGTTGGAAATTTGTACGGCGAACAACTTTTGGATTTTCATCTGACCAGTGATGCATGTTATGGAAATTAAAAGCACCATTCCTAATAAATATTGACTCATCCGACCATAATATTCTAGGAATAGTGTTTTCATTTGCTAATATCCACTGGCAAAACTCGATTCGTGGTAAAAAATCTGCCTCCGTTACAGGCTGCACCCGTTTAAAATGATAAGGATGTAATCCTTGCGTTCTTGTCATTCTTCGTATCTAAAATTATTATTTTTAGGATAACTATCAAATAGGTATTCATAAATTTTTCTTACTATTGATCGAGGTATATCCATAATTTCTGAAACATTTCGTATGTTTATATGCGGATTATTTTCAAACACATTTTAAGCTATATCCATACGATGATTTCCCAGTGGCCTTCCTGAGCCCTGCATGCGCTGAAAACTTCCATGGTTTGACAAATTCCGGCGAATATCAGGAAACATTCGACGTCCAGGTACTATGCGATTGGGAAATCTTCTTTGATATTCTCTTACGGCTGCCAATGAACTGCCATTGCAAGACCCGTACACAAAATGCATGTCAGTCAGTTCTCTGTCTGTAAATCTTGACTTTTTAAATCAATTTAATAAAAATTTTAATTTTACTGCTAACAATGCCAGCTTAACGTCAAAATAAGTCATAACAAATCAAAACAACTTTTGTTTGCAGTCATGGCTAACTATGTACAATCAACAATTCATTTAAATTCGCAGTACATTTCCTATCATGTGACAACTTTTTTAGTTTGATTTTATTCAAAAATGGCACAATTTATCGATATTCAATAAGAGTACCTTTTTATGTAGAAAACCCTAAATTTTCAAATTCTAAAATTGAATTTAAAAATAGAATCACAATAAAATTTGGGGCTAAAATAACCTGAGTCCGTCCCTGTTACATACGCTTCCAAACAAAACTGTTTAAAATTGTTAATATGCTTAAATCCAGCATAAAGAACTAGGCTAGAATGCCAAATTTTATGTCTTTATCTCAACACGTTTCGGAAATATGAAGGAAAGACCATCTTCAGGGGAGCCCCTTTAAAAGACCGTAGCGCCCTTAGGAAACGTTTGTCGATATGAACTCTCGAAACCGCTGGTAGAATATTGCACACTTTTTTCGGGTACACCCTGTATATAATAACTTTTTTACGTTTCATAAGTATTCCTGTATGAACCATATTTTCACACCTGTTGGTTTTAATATACTTCAATAACTCTTTTTTGAAATATAGCAAATTTGCATAGGTATCTCATTTCCAGGATGAATAAGAAAAAGCAGATACGCAACTAATTTTTAGTTTTGTATACATCTCAAGTCATTGTAAAGGGTTGTCCAATAGGGACGCAGGAAAGTAAACGTCAATTTGACATAGACGCCATCTTTGTTTTCTGTCACCGACATGTCATTTTTTTAGTTGAATGCTTACCATTGATCGGTGTGGAGTCGTATTCGATTGAAGACCGCATTAAAGTTATTCAAGAGCACTACAAAAATGGTGCAAAAATAAAAAACACGTTTCGCGCGCTTCGTGAACATTTCGGTCGCAACAACCGCCCAAACGAAACAACCATCGGTCGTCTGGTGCGTAAATTCGAGGCAACAGGTTCTGTGGCAAATCTGCCAGGCTCTGACCGGCCAAGGAGCGTTCGCACACCGGAAAATATTGCTGTTGTGAAGGAGAGTGTGAGAGACGATCCGAAACAATCAACAACGCGTCGATCCCAAGAATTGGGCATTTCGAGAACCAGTTTTCTCCGCATTCTCCACAAGGATTTGAATGTACACGCCTACAAGATCCAATTGACGCAAGAGCTGCGTCGGGCCGACCATTTTTCGCGCCGAACGTTCTCAGATTGGCTCCTTGAACACCGCCAAATTGATGCCAATTTTTCATCAAAAATCATGTTCAGCGACGAAACGCATTTCACTTTGAATGGGACGGTAAACAAGCAAAACTGCCGCATCTGGGCGAACGAAAATCCCCGTGAGTATCAAGAGCAGCCGATGCATCCTCAAAAAGTGACTGTGTGGTGTGCATTGTGGTCAAAAGGCATCACCGGACCTTACTTTTTCGAAAATGCGGCCCTGGACGCCGTTACCGTCAATTCTGAGCGATATCACGTGATGATAGAGGACTATTTTTTGCCGCAACTTGAAGGAATGGATATGGACGATGTTTATTTCCAACAAGACGGTGCAACATGCCACACAACCAACGTCAATATCCATCGATTGCAGTCCTTCTTCGGTGATCGCGTGATTTCGCGCAGAGGAAATGTGCCATCGCCACCAATATCGTGCGATTTGACTCCCTTGGACTTCTTTTTATGGGGATATTTGAAAAGCAAAGTCTACGTCAACAAACCAGCAACCCTCCAAGAATTCAAAAACAACATTATTGCCGAGATAAATGCCATAGAACCGACCATGTTGCAAAATGTCATTGAAAATGTCGACCATCGCGTGGACGTCTGTAAATCCAGTCGTGGTGAACATTTGAGCGATATTATTTTCCATACATAAATAGTATAAATGAACCTTCAAAATAAAGTACCAAACTTGATTTGATTATCAACCTTTCTTGTTTTAATATGCGTTTACTTTCCTGCGTCCTTTTTGGACAACCCCATATTTCAGACAAGAAACCAATGGAATTATCAACACGTACTATTAGCATTCAGTTATTTGTGGTTTTCTTTTTTTTATGTCCCGCTGCTGTTAAATTATTGATTTATTTTCGTTGTTGCCGTATTTTCTTTGATCGGGTGTAAGCTGTTGGGAATTATAATAAATAAAACAAAAATTAATTTAACGAATAGATCTCGTTCCACTGATTATTTTTAGAAAAAAAAAACGAGCGCTCAAATTGCTTCACTATCACGCAAGTTCAAAATTAATTAATATTCTGACCTTAATACAATGCATCATTACTGACTGCACCGGAACTCTGTAACATGTGACTTCATTAAACTGACCTGAAAGCAGATGCGTGAGCAGGAATGGCCCGAAGTGGTTAACCTGCATAGTTTCATGAAGTCCATCGTCCGAGTGTTTATTGGTCACCTTCCAAGTACCGGCATTATTGATTAAAATATCCAGACGTTCCTCAGTTTCGTTAATTTCCTTGGCAAATCGTCTCACCGACTGCAAACTGCTCAAGTCTAAGATTTTCGTCTCAATATCTTCGTTCTGGGTGATGTCGATGATCTGCTGTTTCACCTTGGTGCCATCTTTTCTGTCTGCTATGATGACTCTAGCGCCGCGTGAGGCTAGTACTAGTGCTGTCTCATATCCGATACCTGTCAGAATTTGTAAATTAACTTGTGTCAGGCCTTGATATCTTCATAATTTGATTTAAGGAACACATAAAAGTAGGCGACGTAAATGACTGATAATTTCAAGGCCTACCTAGAATATATTGCGTTATTTGGAACAACTCAGGTATGGCAATATCAATGTATGACGTATTATACATTTTTGGAATCAGTATTGAACACTCTATTTATCTGTGCAAGAGTTGATGCTGGACTACAAGGGATGAAATATCATATTGAAATTCTAATTATGCCATCATGTAAAAGGAGAAAAAGTGGCAATGGTAGTGTGCAATTTATTTTGAAATCCCAGTAGAAATAAAGTCAGTAAAATGTTAAAATGATTTTCGTAAAATATGGTACTTTCCGTCTCTCTCCGGAAGTTAAATAGATTTCTAAAATTCTAAGCGACATTTTGTTAGTTACCTAAATACGCAACTTTGCCCCTATCTAAGCTTCGTATCTCTATCCTGGCCAATGAAGCTGACCATGTCCTTCAAGGTCAGTTTACGATAAGACCAGTTGGTCGAGGATAAAAATAAGTGAAGCATTGAAATTTATTGTTGCATTAAAATATTGGATAAACTGTTCATTTCCTAAGTAACTATTTCGTTGATTATTGCATTTCTTTCTGCGAAACCAATCTCGTTTACACTCATGCAAAATGAATTTATATATATATATATATATATACAGGGTATTTCAGTTTATTGTTGCATAACTTTAAGATTCGATAGAACTTTTAAAATTAATACATAAAGTCATATAAACATGGGTCGAAAAATGCGTGGCTTCCGAAATACAGGGTGTTTAAATTTACTTTTTAAAGTAGTTTTTTTTTTAAATATTTCGAACAATATTTGATGTATAATAGCGAAAATTGGTATACAAGGGTTTTTTGGTACGACAAAACGAACCATGGGCATAGTTTTACTGTAGCCACTAGAGGGCGCTCTCTACTGTACCTGTAGTGTATTAAAATGACCGAAAACTTTTTCTTAGTGCAATTTTTTGCTTTTTGAATAAAAAAACTGATTCTTCGCACTTTTCAACATAAAAAAGATCTACTGTGAATTTTCGTTATAGTTAGCCGTTTTTGAGATATTTCGATTTTTAAGGTTCGATGCATTTTTAACTATTTATGATAAAATAACGTCAAAAAGTCAGTATCTCGATAATTTTTAGAAGTAGGCTGTGCCTCCAAATATTTTTGAAATTGAAAGCAGAATAAAGTTAAACGTCAATTAGTTGACAGTTAGTTTTGTTGTCTGTTGAAACCTGAAACGTTTTTTTGCAATTGTAGTTTTAAAGACATTCTTAAAAGATATAAGATCCTAATGGTACCTGAGATGGGATGCATTAGTTAGCGTTATTCGTATTCCTGCTCAAGATCAAATTTACTTTCATTAAAGTGATAAACGTAGTTGTAATATACACGCCAACTTTTCTGAATTTAAAATAGAAAGTAAATGGGCAATTATACTGGGGCCAAAAATCTTAAACATCCTTTTAAAAGATATCCAAAGAATAGCAAATCAAAATCACTCTAAGTAATGTTTGAAGGGTTTTTTAATACATAAATGTTTGTATAAAGTCTGTGAGTTTATCAGTATCAGTAAATGTTCTTCTCCTTTTAGAAGCTTTATTTGTACAAGGAAAATAAATTAGTATTACCATTATCTATTAAAATATGGCAACTCTTCCACTGTAAAGCTCATCAGCTAGTTTTTTGGAATTTGCTTGGTGTCCAAAATAAAATTTCTTTTCGTATTACTCTTTATCAATTCTCCAGTATTAAAATTACTCTGAACTGCTAAAAATTATATAGGCCGTGATGTGGTTCGACAAGAAATCGATACTTCTTATTGAGTGTTCGGTAAGAATATCAAACGGATTTTAAAGACTAAAAAAAAAAACGCGAGAAGTGATCTCTGATTTTGGCATACTCAATATTCTATTGACTCTGTAGTTTATTTAATGTCATTAAAGGGTGAAAAGGCCTTATATCTACGTTTGCAAGACCTACAAAAAGTTTAGAATTATGGAAATTATTATACAGGTTTGATAGCAGAATTACAAATTTTTTTGTTAATTGCAGCAAAGAAACTCATACCTGAAGTGCCTCCAGTAACAATAGCGGTCTTCCCCTTGAGGCACACCAAACTCCTAGCTCTCCCCGCAGTGAATTTCTGCAGGATTTTTAAAGTTATCAAAGCTATCACTGGCAACGATAGAGCCAAAATCGCAAAAGCTACGTACTTGACGTAGACCCAATAAACCACAACCATTTTAGAATATTTTTTTAATCTTTTTTTCTCAATGTTGCGGCGCGTATGCTACGTATCACCTCGGAATCAAAATGGAAACTGATGTGCGATGCTCCCAGGTGAAAGCACTCGTGAACGTCTGTGGGTTGCACCGCGAAAGAAAGTTTCATTTCACAGGTGAAATGGTACTTGATGAAGAAAACGACAAAAATGCATAATTACAACACACATAGACGTGACGCTGTTTTTTTTTTTTGGGCGATTAAAAGCGCGTTTTCAAATATGCTGTGTTGTATATTCTGTATCTGGGGATTTTAAGTGGAGTTCTTGATTATAAGATGCCTCAAACTATTGGGGAAACTGGTGATGGACAGGTGGAATCTCTATTATATCAGCCATGAAAGACTAATCTTTCCCCAGAAAGAATTCTCGTTTTGATAAGAAGCAAATAAAATGCCAGATACTTTCTCAGCTGTAAGTGTTCTATCGCAATGCCGAAAGTCTACTTCATAGATAGAATATCAGGAATTCTCTAGCGAATGGAGATCCAAACATTTCATTTCACATGTTTTTGGGAACTTTGTGTGCTCTTTTGATATTGCTCTCACTTCGATAGGCAGAATGCACGTGCTCTACATTGATTTCAGCAGTCCTTCTTGCCAGCCAATCAGCTGTGATACTACTAGTTCTGCTAACAAACTTATTTGCTGATGCTGGGGAAAGAATATTTTTCCAAGTTTTCAGGTGCGTAGAATTATCAATGTTTAGAGCGTACAAATCTACCAGCATAAAAAAATTGATATCAATCCTCACCCTCAAGTTTTATTTCTAGATTTTTTTTCAAAAGATGACTAGGATCCTCTAAAATGTCATAAGCAACCTTTGAATTATTTTTATTCTTTTCACTTTGGGCCCTTTTCTGTGCCGTTGGTAGATCGATTTCCAAAAACTAAAAAGCTTCTGACCGAAGGACATGGTTTTTCGTGATGTACATGCCATATACGAGAGCATCCAAAAAACATAAAATTTCATTTACAAAATTTTTCGCAATTACAATACTTCCTCGTCACACTGTGAAAATTTCATTCAAAAATATCAAAAAATGAAGCGTCAATTTCGAAGCGCGCAAACCTCTATAAATCGTATCTTGGACGAATTTTGTCTACTGTTTCGTGCTTCCAACCCAAGCGTTGCGGCGCAATGTACGGACTAAGAAAGGACGTATTCAGATAATTTGGTGACCCTATTTCATATAATATCGCATAGATAAGTCGTTCTGCAAATAGGTACTCATAATCGCGATCGAGAAAAATTTCTAAAATGAGATGTTATGTTTTTTTAAGTCATATGACATCTACATCACGAAAAAATATATCACTCATCATCATCATGGAAATTACCGCTCGGATTTTTATAAAATCTCCAAACCTTTTAGTCCAGTGGCAACGGTGCTAGACTCAAAAAAGAAAGAGCAACAATTGCTGAAACTCCGTTTTTGACGTTACAGGGATTCCTTATCACTGACAGAAAAAAATTGTACTGCTTAAAAAGTGGGGGTTGGGGGAAGGTGATTCTAAATGTTGCATCTTTGATATCAGTGAAACACGATCTATTATTAAGAAGCTTTTGATCTCAGTGAATACAGGAAATTTAAGTAACGAAAATCCGACGAATAATGTGCTCACCATTTGAAAAAATCGGTACCTGCTCTATAGGTTTGACACCAAGAGCAAACAGATCTATCTGCAACTGCGGACAGTAGGGAAGAATGAATTCGGATATCAGTCCATTCAAGTAAAGGGGAATTTAGCGTGGAGCTTTAAAATTATAGATATGTCAAGGAAATATGTTTTTGAGAACGATAATTTGGTAGATTTTATACCTGCATTTCCATTTGAATTTCATGACCCGTGAAATGTACCCATTTCGCCGTTACCTTCAATTTGGTTCTGCAGTTTGTGATGTTTTTCTGGATACAAGCAGGACATAATTGCCTAGGGTGCTATCAGAGCTTCTTACAAAACTTTGTCTTTGCGCAAGAATTGTGGTGGGTTGAAATGCTTACTATTTGTGCTCAACTTCTTGATATTTTAAACAGATCCTAGTGGATAAAATCGACAAAGTGGATCGTAAGCACCCTGTGGACTTTGTTTTTAGCACGCTCCAAGAGTTTCATTTGGAAATAATAAAAAATGAAACGTAAGCTGTGAAGTGCAAATCGCTTTTTGGGCGAAATTCGTCTATTGTTTCATCCTGCCAGTCCAAGCAACGCGACGGTGCGTTCCGACTAAGAAAAAATGTATATGTTTTTGACTGAGTTCGCCATACAACTATTCATTTTCTTTGGAATTGCTATCTGAATTGTTGGTTATTTTTATATCAGCTTTTTTTGGTCTGAGTTTCTTTTCAAGATTCTTGTGTTTGAGTCTTTGTTCCATCTTAGCGATAAGCGAGGTTGGACTAAGCATAGAACGCAAATGTATTTAGACCACATAGACAGGCCGCTGGGTATTGTGGGTCACTATAGCTGCAGCATATCTTCCATGGTATGACCTCTTCTTGCAATAATTTATTCGTTTACCCCAATGTATTTTGGGATTATAGAGTTGAACTGCCCCACACTATTGTTGACCTCATCATGAGTTAAGCTCACTGCATTCGTAATTAAAATGGTCGCATATGACCTTTTATTGTCCATTATCAGCCATGATAAAAAAAGCACTCAAGAAGTACAAGCACAACAATTCAACAACCCAATATCGACGAAGAGTAACAAGCGGAGAAAAATACTAAATGATCGCTTGCTGAGTACCAAAATAAGAAACGATGTACATTCTAGATCGCTAATCGAAATCCGACTGTGTTATTATAAAAATTTACCTTGGTATACACCCGCAGTCATCCTTTCCTCTTTTAAAGTAGCGCCGACGACCGTCTAGGGCCAGCCCGCCCTCGTTTCCTTTTCACCGGCCCGTTACCTCAGAAGATGGTGCTCGTGATTGTAGGAGCCCCGTTAGAAACGTTAGAAGGAAAGTCTGTAGCAATATTTTCCCTTTCAGGCACTCTGAATGTTCACAGATAAAGTGCTGTCATCCAAAATATTGGAGAAGGAAATCTATCACCTATCTGCGAAGCATTTCTGGAAGCCATAAGATGGAAGTTTGAATATGAGTGCTACATGCCATAGATAACTCTAGTGTCAATAAATGATGGACGGATTTCTGGTATCGGAGACTTAAGATTTTTATAAGCTGTAAGCTTGACCTGTTTGTTTGTCAGTATATGTGGGATTAATTTTGGAAGCTAATCCTGATCCAGATAACTTTAACACATTCAGCTGAAATTTTGTACACGTTTGGTTTGAGTGACCATTTAAAATGAATTAGCTGCCGCCATTTCGAACCCAATATGACGAATGCTACAAAATGGCGAATTATTTCAGTGGAAGCCCCTATAGTATGGGTTACAAATGGAAGGACTTGGTGAGAGAAATGTAATAAGCAACGTAACATCATGCTGAATCTAATGTAGCAACCGCCGCAAACTGGCAAAATTTGTTTTTTTTATAGACACCTCTATGATATGGTATCAAATGGAAGGGGTTGAGAGAAACATAATAAGCAAAGTGATGTCCTTAATCCAGTATGGTGGACGCTGTTAAATGTAAATTTCATGTAATATAGTTAAAATAAGAACTTTTATGGATTCCTATTAATAAAATGTAGACAAATTATATATACGAGTAGATAACGATTTGACATCATAAATACTGAAAAGTATCAGGTAACCAAATAAGTTCGTGCAGTTGCTGTATTTCGCACATTGCCATGGATGTTGTTGATTGATAGCGATTGTTTGTTAGCTGTTATCACTTTAGTATGAATCCTTCTTTTCTCACACACATAAAAAGTTGCTGAAAATTATTACAGTCCTAGTTTTAATAATTGAAAATGGCGACGAATAAAACAGTAGTTCGAAGTTGTTTACTGTATGAGTACAAACTTGGTAGAAAAGCTGCAGCGGCGGCGCGAAAAATATGTACAGCATTCGGAGATGATGCCGTTAGTGATCCAGCAGCACAGAAGTGGTTCAAAAAATTGTCTTCGGGAGATCTCAGTTTGAGCGATGAACCGCGTTCAGGGAGACCAAAAATCATGAACAACGAGGATCTTCTACAGGTTGTGGACGCAAATTCCAGGACAACGTGCCAAGAACTTGCAGAAAGGTTCAGAGTGACTCCTGAAACTATTTGTTTGCATCTTCATCAGCTAGGAAAGACGTGGAAGTTAAGCAAACGGGTCCCACATGAGCTGACAAATGATAACAATTTAAGTCGTCTTACTATTTGTTCAAATGAAAAATGGGTCTTGTATTCGAATTCTAAGCGTTCGTATCATTGGTTGTTGCCTACTGATTCGGTACCACACACGCCCAAGGCTTCCTTGCAACCAAACAAGGTTTTGTTGTGTGTTTGGTAGACAGCAACTGGAACCATCACTGTTAACTTGTATTGTGAGCAGCTCCAACGAGTATAAGCAGCACTCATCCAGAAACAGCCTTCTTTGATCAATCGGAAGAAAGTGATATTCTTGCAGGATAACGCTAAGCTTGATACCGCCAAAGTGACCAGAGAAAAAATTCCTGAACTCTACTGGGAAACGTTATCGCAACCGCCATATTCTCTCGACATTTTTCCCAGTGATTATCACATTTTTTTTGTCTCTTGACAACTGTAGGAGGCACCGACAGTTCACAACTCGAGATGGTGTAATAAATGCAGTCTGCTAGTTTTTGACTCCAAATCCAGGGAGATCTACAATACCGGCATACAAAAATTGGTTCCACGTAGGCAAAAGGTCATTGAATGTGTTGATAATTACTTCGACGAATAAGAAGTGTCCTATTGTTTCTCAATAAAAATTTATATTTTTCTACTAAAAAACAGATAAAATTGAAAATACAGTTTTTCTAAAAAAAAGTCTTTTACTTAGCCTATAATAAAACGAACTAAACATTTAACCTCATTCTCGTTTTGACAGTAGGATGGACCAAGGGAGTAACACGCTTTTATTTGAAAACTTGAACCTTCATTATCGTTTAAATATTTCCAATCGAAAAGAATATTTTAAAATTTCTAGTTCGTTTTATTATCAGCTGAATAAAAGCTTGTTTTTAAAAATGTGTATCTTTATTTCCTTTTTTCGGAAGCATTTCTGAATCGTTTCCTTTAGTATGGAAAAATACCGAAGTCGTCAGGTATCCGGAGGGGGTACTTTTTCCGTCTCCGGCCTTTTTTCTCTGCCGCCACTGGACCGGGTTTCCAAAAATATAAAGCTTTTGCGTCCTTGGTATAGTAGTAACCTTGTGTAAAAGTTTCTTCGAAATCCTAGCAGTACTTCTCAACTTATAGGCTGTTATACGATTAGCGGACAAACCGACAGAAGGACCGACAGACAAACAGTCAGTCAGACAGACCGAACGAAATAAACGATATGATTTTTTATGATGTACATGTCATATAACATACAAAAAGGCAATATCTCATGAACATTTTCGCAATTACAATACTTCCCCGCCGTGGGAAGTAAAACATCCAGCAGTTTCGTGTACGGCATTTGAGAAAGTGACAATCTGAAAGGTATATTCAGCATTTTAGAAATCACCGTCTCCTGTGCAAATTACAATGCATTCGGCTTGAATGCAACGGGACGCTAATGATACTCCATACATGTCTACTTTCTTATTTCGATAATAACCCGCGGTACTGTAAAAGAGTCCTTCCGTCCGGCGTGTCGGTGATCGCTTGTATGAATAACAGATATTTGAAGATTTCTAGCCGCAATGAAATGAGTGTTCATAGAGGATATACCGGATGGTTTACTATACATTGACTTGCATCTACCTTTTTTGTATACTCGTTTAACAAATAAGCCTTTAATGCAACGACTTTTTTGTGTGACTCAGGAAAGTACTACAGAAAAAAGTTGTTTTTTTCTCACTGGTTTCAAATATGTGTAAATATACTAATGGAATACAGTTTGGATTAAATAAGAATTGACAATATTCAGTGAATCTTTCAGGTCCTGAATCTCAGTAAAAAATGATCGCATTGAGATCCTAAAACAAGCATTTTAAAGGTTGGAACGCTGCTTCTTAGCGTTTCTTTATTTAGGTCCGCAAACTTGAAATACGTTTTTCCGCTAAATTATTACATAGCCTCAATAGCCTGTCTATTCAGCTTCAAATTTCTTTTTTTTTCAAATCGTGATACGACTGAGATATTGTAACCTTTTAGCTCCGATCAGTGATATCTCAGGAACCAATCATCCTACAGAAAATCTGTGTTTCTAGAAGTTGAAATAAAGGAATGATGATCATTCATGTAAAGCGTTTTTTGCTTTCTTTATCCGTGTTAGAAAAATATACGTATTTTATATCTTTTATCGACAACCAATGACTAAATTTAAAATATAAATCTTTCTCTTGCTTTATGCTGTGTACTTCGTCGGGACAGTCCGACATGTTTTGAAGTTCAGGACTCAAAGCATTGTATGAAACTGGAGTGCTGGACGTGGAAGAACGCTGAAATAAAGCTGTAGAGTGAATAGTTGTAGTTATATTCGGAAATCTAATTGTATATTAGACCTACAGATCAACTATTCTCCTAAGTGCATAGTCTTTGACATAAGTATACTAAGGCGCATATCGTCAGTGGTCCCTACAATTGTAGGGCGCGTTTATGGCCTCCTTGATTGTCATAGTTTTCTACTTCTCCGTGTCAGCGCTCTATTTTAAGGTTATGTCACAAACATCTATTTGCATCAAATTGTGCTTTTGAGTTTTATCATGTTTTATCAGCCTGAAATTTCCTACAATTTAAAAGGAAAACATATCTTAACAATAGGAGAGCGCTGACGCTGACACGGGACGAGTGTAATCTAGAAATTTTTGAAGGAGAGAAAAGAGTATGACAATCAAGGATTCCTTAGGCCCGTATCGTCAGTTGTCTCTACAAATTGTAGGGCGCGTTTATGGCCTCGTACAAACACCGAACTGAGACAAAAGCTTCAAGAAATATGGGATTGTTTTACACCAAATTTTTGCCAAAACTTGGTTAACACTATGCCCCAAAGAATTTCAGCCGTAATAAAAAATAAACGTGATGTTACCCAATGGTAAATTTTCAATTGTTGCTTTGTTAACTTCGCACATTTATTCGCACATTGTTTATTAGTTCAGATGTTCTATTAGTTATAGGTCTAAGTGATTTCAAATATGTATGTATTTTTTACGACTAGAGTGTATCTAAAATGTTTTTGAGAAAATAAATTGTTTTAGAAGTGAATAGTTTCGTCATGTTTAGTTTATAAAGGCATATATTGGTACAAATCTTGAAGTGGGCCAACCGAACTGGGAAGGGGCTCGTAGTTATATATCAAATATGTAGTATTATATATTATTATAACTATGAAAAAAGTTCAATGCCATTAGATCTATGCCATAATACTTTTAACAATTAAGTATTAACAACTCATGATTTATTTTGTCAAACATCTTGGAGTAATCGATTGACATCACTGCTACGCCCATTTTTATCAAGTGCTCTAATAATATTATCAACTAAGCTTAGGAAGGAGTTAGTACTGAAGATTTCCTAAAGGCTGATTAGATGGGATGATGTGTTCCTCTGCATAGTGCATTAGTTGTATGTGAGCCATCTCTACCTTTAATAAAAAAAATAATCTGGATTTTTTTTAATTTATTTTAATTAACTATGTAAAACCTTCAATAACTAATTTATTCCACAACTCGCTTCCACAATACAGGTAAATAACCCCTTTCAAGGCAACTATTAAAAAGTTGGGTGATGTAGATAAGAGTAACATGTAGACTAAGCTTGATCATAGACAAGCTCCGCTCATCAGTACCTTTGGCATCCGACTTAAAACTAGAATTCGTAATATTTACTTGTCAAGACTAGTTTTTGAAATTTTGCCCATATATTTTGGCCATCCAATTTGGTAACTCAACACCCAAGGCAGGTGACCAACATATCGCACTACTACGCCTCTGGGGAATTGATTATTTGGTCCTTCTAGCCGGATTGTCAGTAACATATGTATGCAACCAGTCCAGCCTCAGTTCGCAACACGGCTCCTCTATACGTTTTATCTGCCTCACCAAAGTGCGCGCATACTCCACAAATTTAAACGTCTTGCTCAGTTTTGTTCGCTTTTGGGCGCGGGAGGTCGGTAACAACTTTTCGGCCTTCGCGAAATACATGTCTGCCCAACCGTCAGTCATTGTCGCTCTTCAGAAACTGTTGATACTGTTTATGGTCCGTCGCGCCGGATATTTTTTTGAGCTTTTGAATGGAGTGACGGTGACGCTTAGACGAAATTTGCCCTTTGCTGTGTAAGTTATCTGCTTTTTTTTCAAAATAGCCATTCTTCCATTCAGTTATTTTAAACTTCGACAACAGAAGTATTTTAAAGAGTTTAGTTTTTTCTATCAGTTGATACGATTCTTAAACGTTTTATAGCAATTTTATCAAAACCATGCTTGGTTCATTATGTCAAATTGTCTGTTGGCTTGTCTCTGAAAATATCTTTTTTAAGTTCAAGACTGGACAGATGACATTTAACCCTGTTTAGAATGTTTTAAGTTGGTGCTAAATTTATTCGTCAGACTAAAAACGTAAAAAAAACATCTCAAAGCCATTAATTTGTCAGTCATGTTCACCAATTTTTGGCATGTTGAAAATTACCAAAACTCAATTTTCAAGCATATCATTAGATGTCTTTAAAAGGACTCCAGTTGGAGTTCAAGTATTTGCAAAGCAAGGTTGTATTCAAAATTTACGTATTTAGAACTCGATGGATCTACATTGGGACATTATAAAGTTTTCTCCATCATAACAGGAGATTATTTATGGAAGGTTCTGTAAAAACAGCTCGCCTCAATTAAACCGTATCTTGTCAGATTACATAATGTTTTAGTCCTCTTGTCTGAAAATTCTAGACTCCCTTTACTTTTTGATCTCATTAAAAACGGGGTTATGAGTGTCCAGTGTTTGTGTTATGTTTTATACATAACTTCAATAACATTTATCTTCACACTGGAAGCCATTTGTATGAGAAGAATCAAAACCACACTGCATATTCCCATTATTGGATTCATAATAATCTCCAAGTGAAGTCACAGCTTTTCGATTTTAAGAACACTCAGAAAATCTTCGTAGAAAAGTATTTTATTAAAATTCTAAGGAACTTTTAACCTGGTTAAAACTAGATTCTACTTATTTAATTTCATTTTGTTTCTTTATTGGTGCTTAATATACAGGTGTGGTTACACAGGTCAAAGGATAGGTTGAAATACAAAAGTTTAAGAACAACAAAATTTGTTTGAAAGAGCACCATTAACAGAAAACTGTAAAAACCTTTAACAGAAAAACTGTGAAATGATATTATGAATTTAAAATAAATACAAAACTATAGAACAAGCACAGCCGAACAAATTAACAGAATACCTAAAAGTGGACAAGCACACTACAGCACCATTATAAGAGATCAGAAAAGTTATTACCTAAAAATTATTCGATGCAATAAAAGGCTTTCTTGATAAGGTGCGCTTCAACTCTATACTTAAATGAGCCTGTGTCAGACATTTTGAGTGTCTCAGGAAGAACATTATAAAAGTGGGTTTCATAGCAGTTAGAACCGCTTCTAACTCTTTGTAGACGATGTTCAGGAGTATCTACCTTATGCATGTTACGTGTATTGTAACTATGTTCATCACTGTGCATTTTGTATAGATCCAATCAGACACGTCGATTTTGTTTTCGAGGGGGACACACGTTTGGCAAAAAATCAGGTTAGCACGTGCAGCCCCTTAAGCGGGGGTGACACCACCCCCAAAATCTTAAATGGCAAGTGGGGTCGAGTTATACCTTATTTTAAAGGTCTTTCAATTCCCTTCATAATGATATAAAATTAATGTACTTTAGTTCAGTAGTTTTGAAGATTTATTGATTTAAAGCTTAAATAAAGCTAATACATCATCATTAGTGGAGATCAATACATTTGGCAACAAAGTAATTCAAAAATGAAGAATGAACTGACCCGTTAGGCAAGTAAATGTTGAAAATGGCCACCATGACTCTCCATGCAATAATAAAGCTTTTGCTCAAAACGTTGCCGCACATTTTGTAATATTTGAGGAGTAATTTGAAGGCACTCAATCACAATTCTTTGTCGCAGGTTTTATAATGATGTTGGCTGAGTAGCATAGATTTTGCTTTTTAAATGACTCCACCTAAAGAAATCCAAAGGTGATAAATCTGGCGATCTTGGGGGTCATTCAATGGCACCTCTTCTACCAATCTATCGATCTGGAAACGTCTGATCTAAATATTGTCCATCCTGTTGGAACATCAACCTATTCGCAATGTACCGCCGATCATGCTGATTTTCAATTATGGCTGTTAATGTAGGATCTATGGCGTCTTCCTGTAATTCCAAATACATTTCACCGATCAAATTTCCAGGTAAGATAAAAGGACCAACTGAATGATCGCCAAAAATACCAGCCCAAACATTTAATTTTTGTGGCTGCTGTGTATGAACCTCATGATAAATTCGGGGATTAGAATCGGACCAATATCGGCAGTTATGATGACTTACTACGCCATTTAAGAAACAGGAACATTCGTCGGAAAAGCAAGTGTTGAATAGAAAATGTTTATCGTTTATAATTCGTTCACTCATATCTTCGCAAAATTGTAATCGCCGATCAAAATCGTCTTCATTAAGTTCAGGTGAATTTTATACGGATGGAAACTATGGGCCTTTAGAATCCTTTGGGCAGTCGTCGACTAACACCACACACAGTCTCCAATTTGCGGGTACTTAACGCAGGATCTACATAAACTTGCCCTAAAACCCCCACTTCTATTGCTTCGTTCCTTATGGGATTTTCAATGTTTTTTATTGGCGACTGACCCAGTTTCCCGAAATTTAGCTAGTTCTAGAACATATTTTCGATGCACGTTACTGTTCTCATGTCGCTCATTAAATATTTCTGCATTAGCGCACTGATTATTTCCGAAAAATATTTCGATAATTTCAACTCTTTCTGCTGTGGAATATACCATGATTAATTTATGTAATAAAGCGTTACAAGTTATTTTAGCAACAAAGTTTGGTCAAATCAATCGCAAATTATGTACTAAATTCCTATTTAAAATAAGTACGAGATATTTCCTTATCTTTCTTCAAGAAATCACTTTTTAACCACAAAAAAATGCTCCAATAGCTATTTTCAACAACAAAGTGATAAACAAACAATGGGCGTGGTGAAGAAAATCATTTTCTTATTAAGTAAATTCTTTTAGTCAAATTTCTTCTGAAAGTAGTACAAACTAATCCTATGTACCTATTAAAGTCTATTTTAAGCTTGAAATCAATAAATATTCAAAACTACTGAACTGAAGCTCATGTATTTTACATTATTATAAAGGAAATTGAAAGACCTTTAAAATAAGGTATCACTAGACCCCCCTTTCCATTTAAGATTTTAGGGTTGGTGTCACCCCCGCCCAGGGGGCTGCACGTGTTAACGTGATTTTTTGCCAAACTTGTGTCCCCCTCGAAAAAAAAAATCGACGGGTCTGAGCGTTTTTCCAAAAAAAATTGAACTGCCAGTAAATGCGTCTGTTTCGTTTTCGATGCGCCACCCTGTATATAGAGATGGAAGCGTACGAATCTTCAGCTTCTTTATGAACTAATTACTGCGATTTTATCCACAATATTAGCGCAATTTCATTTTGGAGACCCTGGGGAAAGAGAAGCTCATATCATTGGCTTTCAAATGTATAGACTATAGGTAAAGCAAAGGACAAGATATCTTGCACAAAGAAAGGAATGCTGAGAGAAAAATTCCCAGGTAGTTCATTCAGTGTGACTTCAGTTGGTGTGTGAAGCATCGCTGATATGTCGAATTTTCTTCTAAGATTCGTCGAATATTCTTAGTAGTCGGAGCAGCGGCACCCGAAATATGAGAGGAGTACCACAGGGCAAATATGTTGCTAACAGGCTGCTGAAGACACCTTCTTTTTATCATCCGTTACAAAAGAACCTGATCAAAAAATCGAATCTGAAAATGCATGATCTAAATAAGAGGATAGTTGCTCAGCTCTCGTTCTGAGACCATGCTGAGGAGTTGCCAAATAGCACGAAACGTCTGTCGATGGTTCGCCGTCTATGGTCGGACTTACGAAAGCTATATTACTAGTACATATTTCTTTATTGCAGAGATAAAAGGTCATATCTTCAGGATGTGTATGTGTCCATATGTATAGACTTTACACCTGAGGTGATTGAACTAATAAATCTTGAACACCAGCGTTTGCATCTATCGTACATTCGTGCATATGAGACATTAAAGGTAGTTCTGAGAATTTCATTGCAGACACAAAAAGTGACGCGTTCATGTACATAAAAGCACTGGCAGACGCTACCAGAATTCATAATCATTGGTCATTCACAGAATTTTAAATACGGTCGACCTTAGTTATTGGGTCAATTTTGAGGACTTCTTTAATTTGGACATCATTAGTAGTCATGCTGAAGGAAGATCAAAGTCAAGTGTCAATTTGTCTTTATGAATAACAAAATACTTATTTATACAGTAAGAATGCAATATTATTACACACAACGGGTTATTTTGTATTGCATTTATACCTATATGGCCTCCTTGATTTCCATAGTTTTCTCATCCCACTTCTGAATACGGGATACAGAAAGACAAAACCTTATTTTTTGCCTAAAATATTGTGGTGTACCACCCTGGAGATAAAAGATAATCGTCAACGATTGATAAATATCATTCATATTCACACTTTTAAAATTATAGCAAGTTGATTGCTATGAATAATAAAGTTATGAACGAACACGAAATGAAATAATATATTCAGTCACACCCAGTTCTGTGTAGTTATCTCGCCCGATCCTCATTCAACAGAATCGGATTAATCCATGTTTATGCTGATTGCAAATTCTCATTCGGTAAAAATACAGTTAAAAATGATCGGCGAAGTATATTGACCTCTTGATTGGATGGGTCTCCTTTGTATGTGTGTATATATTTATCTGAATGTAAATTGGTTCTTGAACGTTAAAAGGATGGGTCTTTGCTAATTGGCTTGCCGGTTGACTTCTGTTGACATTTTTTTGTGTGAAAATACGGCTGCTGATCCGTTTGAGATTCCGGAAAGTAGGTCTAGCAATAATCTTAGTGTCCATCCGTTACCCTGAATGCGCCCAATAAAATACTAACAATATGTATATATTCATCCAGAAATCTGGATCGTCAGGTTCGAGCCCATTAATCATGCTCAAAGTGAATGAGTAACCAATTATGAGTTACGAGAGGCATGACTCTCGAAGCTTGCTCTTCCTGAATTAGTTATTTGGGAGCAATGAAGGGAGCGACGTTGAAACGTTAGACGAAACACTTTAAACAAATTCAAGCGAATAACCAAATCAAAATGGTACTTACCATTTTGGATTGGTACTTACCGATTCGTTCAAGGGAGTGTGGTTATCAGTTTGGTTATAAGGCCCGTGACGTCATCAATCAGCTGTTATATGTCATAGTTATATAAAATTGTGGTATTTACCCAACTCCGGAGTAGTTTTATATTTCTGGTTATTATTTGAAATGTAAAGTTAGAATTTTGACGGGTATTGGATATTTTTGTTGTACTTCAGCTTCATTTTTGGAAAACTTGATACAGGCTGACTTCAGTCTTAGCATAAAGTAGAGCACCTTATTAGTTATACTCATTACTGTTGTTGGGGACCTGCGGTCTGCTACAACGTCTCCTTATGTGTTTCAGTCTCTGGGAACGCCGGGTTGGTTTCCTTTACCTCGCACAGTTCTATCGATGTCGTTAAGCGAGCATCGATAGAGGGTCTGCTGCGTTCTCTTGAAAACCTTGTTTACGAAAAATCAAGAGTTTCAAGTCCTCTACCTGTTGTGCTGCCTGGTCCTGGTGAGTCCTGGTCCTGGTTGGTCCTGATCCTGGTGGGTCCTGTTCCTGGTGGGTCCTGTTCCTGGTGGGTCCTGTTCCTGGTGGGTCCTGATCCTGGTGCGGGTACTCCTAGTTAAGGTTCCAGTTAGCGCCGGCCTACTGTGACTTGAGTCTAGGGTACTTGGCTCTGCGGTTGCGAGGCCTCTCGTCCGGATCGTAGTCCATGAGGAGTCATAGTTGCTCGTTCGGGTGGTCCTGATCTTATTGGAAGGTCTTCTCCGCTTTTTTCCTCATGTACTCGTGAATGGTGTCACAATGCAAGTCTCTGCGCCAGGTTGAGTTTCTTACGTAGGATGGTGCACTGGTGGCGATCCGGAGTAGCTTCATCTCTAGAGCAGCAAGTCGCTTGCGGTAGCTGGGAGCAGCGTACCCCCAGACCGCGGAGGCATAAGCGAGCTGAGATCTGGCGATGGCCTTGATCAGCCGTAGCTTGGTCGCTGGCGGCATTCGGCTGTATCTACCTAGTAATGGGTAGAGTTGGGCCACGGCTGCTCTGGTCTTTGCGACGACAGCTTCTATGTGATGTTTCCAGGTGAGGGACTTGTCAAATACGATACCCAGGTATTTGACTTTGTCGTTCCACTGGATATCTTCGTCGAAGATGGATGCTTCGGGAGGTCTTGCAATTCTTCTTCGTTGGGTGAAGATTGCCTGCGTCTTCTGGACGTTGATGAGGATTTTCCATTTCTCGCACCAGTCCTGGATGTGGTCCTGTTCATCCTGTAGTCTCCTACGAACGATCTCGGTTCGTCGATGCTTGGCGGCTATAGCAGTGTCGTCTGCAAGTAGGGCCAGCATTGTGTCTGTTGTCTTCGGTACGTCGTGTGTGTAGATGTTGTAGAGCAGGGGGGCTAATGCTGACCCCTGGGGCACGCCTGCTTCCAGGTGTCTTCTTGTTGAGTGGCATGTACCAATCTTCACCGTGAACCATCTTCGTGCTAGATAGCTCTGGATCAGTTGGCACATGTTTGCGTCGATTCCGGCGACTTCCATTTTGGCGATGAGTCCGTCATGCCAAACTCGGTCGAAGGCTCGTTCCACGTCCAGCAGGACGAGGTCGGTTGTCTCCTGAAGATTGAAGCCACTGGTGATAAGTTCCGTCAGTCGTAGCGCTTGGAGTTCCGTGTTGTGGATGGATCTGAAGCCGAATTGCTCTGGAGGGAGTAGTTCCAGTTCTTCTGCCTGCTTCTTTAGTCGAACGGCGATGGTCTTTTCGACTGCTTTGCCCATTGAGGATACCAGGCTGACGGGCCGGTAATTCTGAGGCAACTTCCGGTTCTTGCCTGGCTTGATGAGCATGATAACCTGGGCTTCCCGCCACCGCCGCGGGAAGTGGTAAAGTCGCAGAGTGGCATTGGCGATGTTGGCGAGCGCAGCAATGCCTTTGAAGGGAAAGGGAAGGTTTTTCAGCATCCTGTTGTTGATGCCGTCCTTTCCCCGCGCCTTTCTGCGGATGTTCAGGCGGATTTCCTCTGGACTGGAGGGCTGGTCCGTTTCCTGGCCAGGTGGTCGACTACTCATGGTTTCAACTGCGACGTCCACGGCCTCCTCGTCGTTGTCGTCCTCGTCTTCATGGTAATTGAGTCTGCATTCGGATTCTAGCGAATCGGCGAAAGCTTCGGCTTTTTCTTCACTGGAATAGGCCAAGCCGCGTTGGCCGTGAGGTGTGGGGATCGTGGTGCGCTGACGACGAAATTTTTGCTGCATACTCCAGGCGGTACCATCCTGGGTCTCTAGTTCTGAGCAGGCTGCATTCCATTTGTGGTTTCGGAGTTCCGCGAGTGCGTTCTTCAGAGCTAGCGATGCTCTGTTTCGCGAGATAAATTCTCGAATCCAGGATTTTACTTTTTAAAAAATATTTATTTGAGTACCGACCGACTATTACAAGGATGAGTTATGAACTGAACTGATTAACAAAAATATAAACCAAGTAAACTAAAAATGTCTATGTTGCATTTCCGGTAAAGGTGAACGCCGTTCATGTGCCGACGTATGGTTACCGTATCCGGTTGGATACATAACTCCTCCCTCCTTAGGATGGAAGTTCGTCCTCGAACTTCTGCTGGTTGGCCTGAAGTTCTTGAAGATCCTTCAAGGGAAGCCTTGGCTTGAAGAACAGGGTGTGTAGTCTCTTTCGTTTTCTTGAAACGAAATACATAATGGTTGCAGCCAGGATGACGTACAGGGTTGCAACAGTCCAAGATATGGATGAGATGAAGATGGGCCTTAGTTGCGTTGGCTGGATCACAGACAGTCGGGGTGTTTCTTGAATTTTGTCGATCTGGTCCAGGTGTATTTGGAATTTGGGATTCAGTTTTACAGGAACAACATCTGGGATCTGGATCTTCTGACTTGATGTAGTATACCATTTTTGGTCAATTTTTACTGCACATGTTGACTGGACTATTACTGGTTGGTTGACATTTTCCACTTCTCCGGAACAGTTTTCAAAGACTTGGATCTGCCTGTTTGTGCTCAGTACTATAAGATTTTTCTCAGTACGGTGGATGATCGGTTGGTGAAAAACTGTTATGGCTGTTGTACAGTTTTCCAATGTTGGCAATTGGCATTTGCTAGACGACATTGATTGGCATATAATCTTCTTTTCCGTGTGCTTGCAGTCAGGGTACCAATGATTGTCTCCATAATGGGTAGCCGGGGGTATCAAAATGATTGCGTCTTTGTTTTGGACGGGGTAAATATGGTAAAGGGGAAACTGATGTTCATCAAGGATAGGGATCTTTAGGATAATTAAGAGTTGAGTATCCGTTATAACTATTGTGCTATAAGAATTTTCAATTAATTCAAAGGGATGCAGATCGTCCGACAAAAGACAAGTTTTCTTATAGAAAAATTTTAGATGATTTTCTAAATCAGTTATTTCTGACAGGGTAAAAAGTTCTACATTTGACTGCTGAAGTGCTGCTAGGCTTATTGTTCTTAAAATTTTGAGAAGAAATTGATTCAGGCTACTGATGCTGAGAATTTCGCTATGAAGAGCAAAGTACTTTCCAAGACTGTTCTCTATGGATTCAATCTCCCGTGCCACCTTGACAGAGTTCTTATTGAAAGCTGTAATAAAATTATTATATCTTTGTATAGTGTCTAAGGCGTAGGTGGTGGAGTTATTAACGACGGTAATAATTTCGGATTGCTTCTTCTCAAGAGCATTAATATGTTTTTCTAAAAATATACGATCATTCTCATCGAGGTTTCCAGTGATGGACTTTATCACCGTACCCAACATGTTCACTAGACCACGTTTCCTACGTGACCGAACGATTTTATGAAAATTATCCAAAGTTTCTTGATATAGAAGAGTATAGTGAGTGACTACATTTTGGTATGCAGAAGTCGAAATTTTGTTGAACAGGAGGGGGTGTAGCAAGGCTGAGTTCAAGGAGATGTCTATAGAAGTTAAGTTAATGGTTAAAATATGGCGGTGATAGTGATCCAACATTTGTGCTTGACCAACCAATTCCTGGTAATATCCATTATTGGGGATCGGGCGCACTTGAAGGGCCAGGCTGTGGCTCAGCAGGTGGCTGGTCCTGTAACAAGGGGGCTTTGCGTAAGCGTTTTATGTTTCTTGGATGAGTATTTGTGGGTCTATTTTTAGATGTTACAGCCTCTATTTGGGTCTCTTTGGCTGAAGTGACCTTAGCTGACACATAGGGTGCAGTAAGCTTGTTTCGAGGGTTTTTGTGAATGTAAATAGGATCTCCAGGTTTAGGGGCTGGGGTAGAATCAGAGTGCTTTTCGTTTCGTTTGTCCAAAATTCTAGTCTCTTTATTGTGAATTTTCTTATATAGGGAATCGATAAAAGGGCGGAGTTCGTCTTTATGTCGTTGATTATATTTTTCATATACTGGCATGTCGTCGTCAAATTGAATTTCTTCGGCATAGGGGCCATAAAGGATAGAAAATGGAGAGTAACCAGTAGCGGAATGTATCGATTGATTATAGATTAGGACACAGTGAGTTACTAGATCTTGAAAATATTCCTTTGGACGTTCGTCTTTCATTACTCTGAGTTTTTCTATGAAAGTCGAGTGAAACCTTTCAATAGGGCTATTGGAATTTGGATTGTTTACTGTGATGAAATGTAGCTCAATTTTATGAAGTCTCATGAATTCCTTGAAGAGATTATTAGAAAATTCTGTGCCTTCGTCACATACAATTTTCCTCGGATAGTTGTGGTGCGAAAAATAGTGACGTAATTTACTCAATATTGTGACTGTCGTTTTATCTGAAATATGGTAGACTTGAGCGTATTTAGAAAATGAATCAATAATAGTCAGAAAACATTATAACAGGAAAATGTATCTATGTGTAGAATATCGAATGGTTTTTGACCTAGAAGAGGACCTTTCAAAGGAAGTTTGTATGGATGCCTTTCATACTTATTGCGAAGACAGATATCACACTGATTAATAAAATTTGATACAGTACATCGCATATTTGGCCAGTAATATTTAAGTTTTAACTGATTGATGGTTTCGACAATGCCATTATGATTATTTTTGTAATAATTTTGAACACATTGAACTTGAGCTTCAAGATCGTCTATGTCTTGAACACGCTTGGAACAAAAGAAAATTTGGATGGTGTCATTGTAGGTATTTTGAACATACTCAGCGATATATTTTTGGATGTCGGTATTGTCTGTAAGAATATAATAACGTTGATTTGGGGCAATTATGTCGTGAAGTGCTGTTATTACGCCGTCTTTCCAATTTGCTTGGACAAGGGTGACCAAATGTTGATGTTTAGACTTGAATTTCAATGAATACCTGATAGAATGTTTGTGTCCAATTTTTATTATAATTTGGTTAGTGAAGTAATTTATAGGCTCTTCAGAAAATGGGACAGTAGCAACAGGATGTTCAACTGATGAATGTTGGGTAGATTGGCCGGTTTCTTTATTAAAGGATTGATTCACAAATTCGTCAAGATCAAATATTTCATCGTCCGAAGACTCTGAAGGGGGATTAGCAATCACGGATTCAGTTTCATGCATATTAATTTCTATGCGGGATAGGGCATCAGCTACAACATTCTCCTTGCCTTTTTTATATTTTACGTCAAAATTATAATCTTCCAGTTTGAGTCTCCAACGAACTAAACGAGAGTGAGGTTCTTTAATTTTCTCTAGCCAAACGATGGGATTATGGTCAGTTTCGACAGTAAATTTAACACCATACAGATAAGGGCGGAAATGTTTGCACGAATCTAAAATCGCTAAGAGCTCTCTTTCAATGGTCGAATAGTTTCTTTCAGCAGTATTAAGAGTACGAGAGTAGTAAGCAATGGGTTTTCCATCTTGAGATAGAACTGAACCTATGGAAACACCTGAAGCATCTGTGGTAAGAGTGAACGGTTTTGAAAAATCTGGGTATTGGAGTATGGGGGAGTTGCTAATTGCGGATTTGCACTTTTCGAAAGCTTCTATGTACAACGGATTGGTTATGTCAATTTTTTCTCCTTTTCGTGTACAACGTGTCATAGGAGCGACTATTTTGGAGAAATTGTGAATGAAGCGTCGGTAGTAGCCGACTAAGCCAAGAAAGCTTTGAATTTCTTTTCGTGATTTGGGAATGGGATAATTTTGAACTGCATGGATCTTACTAGGATTGGGCTTTATACCCTCTGGGGTCACTATGTGGCCAAGGAATGCAACTTCTTTGCACAGGAACTCTGACTTGTCAAGTTGTATTTTTAGATTTGTGTCACGGAATTTTTGAAAGACTTGTTTGATGTGTATGAGATGTTCTTGAAGGGACCTAGAAAATATGATGACATCGTCCATGTAAACAAAACATGATTTATAGAGGTGGTCTCGGAGAACTTCATCCATCATCCTTTGGAAGGTCATAGGAGCATTACGGACCCCCATAGGCATCTTCAAATACTCAAAATGTCCATTTGGGACAGTGAAAGCGGTCTTCTCCACAGAATCTGGATGGACCTGTATCTGATGGAAACCTTGGGCTAGGTCAAGAGTTGTGAAATAGGTACACCTGCCAAGATTATCCAGAATTTCATCTATCCTAGGAATTGGATATTTCTCTTCCACTGTATTGTCATTGAGCTTCCGATAATCGATTACCATGCGAAACTTTTTCTTTCCGGATGCATCTGCTTTTTTGGGAACAATCCAGACTGGGGACGAATATGGAGAGATTGAGGGACGTATGATGTTGTTTTCTAAGAGTTTATCAATTTGTGAAGAAATTTCGGGAAGCATAGCTCTTGGATACCTATAAGATCGAGAAAAAATAGGCCTATCGTCTTTAGTACGAATAATATGCTTGACAGTACTTGTACAAGTGAGAACGGAATCTTCTGTATGAAAAATGTCTTTATATTGATGGCATAAACGGAGAATTTTTTCTTTTTCTTCAGAGTTCAAGTGTTGAGTTCGAATCATACTACTATTGAAAGAGGTACTAGAAGACTGCTTAGGAAGTTCTTCCTCAAATTCTGAGAGGTATGTGGCAGAGACAGGTTGAGAAAAATCAATTTCCAAATTTTCTGGCTTAGGAATATCGATATAACCATCTTTAGCATAATGTATAGATTCTGGTAAGATAACATGACCTTCATGGATGATTTCCGGGACGACTACTTCACCATTGTTGACGGATACAGGGATAGATAACCGATTATTTGTACGATAGATTATTTTAAAAGGAATTTCGATACCTAGTTTACGGACAGAAAATATGTGAGATTCATAGTCAATGTTTGCACCCAATTGATCAAGTTCACCAGTTCCGAAAAGAATATCAAAATCATCATGCCAGTCGGCAATTCTGACTATAAGAGGTGTATGAATACCTATTTCATTTAGTACAGGGTAATATAAATTTCGAGTATACGTTTTCGGAGTTTTCATGGAGATAAGAGTGAAGGGCTCATAGAATTCATGTTCAGGGTCATACATTTTAGCAGCTCTTGGGGTAATAACTGTATCTGATCCACCGGAGTCGATCAAAATTTTCAAATTGGAATGGGGTAGGTAGAAATAGGGTAGCTTGGTGTGTTTTGAAAAGTTATTTAATTGGATAGTTCGATATCGGGCGGTTCCTGAATGGCAGGCACTTGAAAATTTTCGGAATAGGCTTGTTGGTCTTTATATGTGTCATAATATTCGTGATTACAACATTCGTCAGAATATGTGACGGAATTTGGGTCACACTCTACATTATGATGAAAAGTACGACTATTATGAGTGGAGGTGGACATCGGAGTTGGTTTACGACTAGTACGTATAGCCTGCGTTACTGACATAGGACTGGGCTTGTATTGATTATTCGGTACATTATTTGGACGAGAAGGACCGAATACTTCTCTGTTAGTAGGAGGATTTTGACGTTGAGGTATGGGCCAATTTATATCACCAAATGTTCTGTTAGATGTGAACGATTGGAAACGGGGCTGTTGAAAAAAATTTTGGGTACCATTAGATGGATTCTGTTGAATCGAAGACTGAAAATTGGGTAATGCATTTCGATTACTCGGTTGAGTGACAGCTTGGGCATTACGTTGAATGGGACGTGGTGGTGCCTTTTGATACTCATTGGGGTAGGTAGAGGATTTCAGATACGACATATATTGCTGTTGTTGCTTATGGTTATCTAAAGAAATACATTTCTGAAGAGCTTCGTCTAACGAAGATAAATCGTAATGAGATAGGTGGTCGCAATATGGATTATTTATACCAGTACAGAAGGTTCTAAGTGCTTGATTTCTAAAGAATGAAGCTTTAAACTCAACTGCCTGTGGATTACTTTCATGAAGTGAAACATGCTGAAGAATATCATTTAATGCTAGTGTTACTCGGTGGTGATATTCATGATACGATTCGGATCGTTTTTGGACTGTGGTTGTGAGTTGGGTTAATAGAATTTCCTCGGTGCGATGATCACCATATTTCTGCAATAAAAGTAGCTTTATCTCAGCCCACTGAGTTTGATTGTGAAGATTTAAAAAATCACGAGCCTCACCTTTTACCTTAGACAATATAGTAGCATTTATGATGTAGGTTTGGATAGCATCCGCACCTTGTTGAGAAAAAAATTTTACCAAATTATCTACAGAGTTGATAAAAGTAGATAGATTTTCACCCACTTTGTATTCTGGCAAGGTATTACACAGATTATTGATATCCGAATTTGAGAGAACCATGTTTGGGTTTTCTGTAATAGTTTCTAAGGAAGAGGTACTTAATTGTTCGGTAGAAATATTTTCGAGAGAGGGAGTAGAATATGGCTTAAATCTAGACTTTTCTTTTGAAATTCTTCGAGTACTAAGTGAAATAACAGCTTGTAAAGAATCCTGTGGATACTCGGAACTCATAGGAAAAATGGAATGGACTTACATAAGGATCAGACGAATCAGAAGGATTTTCATCTCCAGTACGGTCTCCAGTTTCCTCAGGTCCGTGGTATTTGTAGATAACTGCCAAGTCGTTGACACGAGCCGATGATCCTCAGGGATGTCGTGCAGTTATCCTGTTCGCAGCGCCAGATAAATTCTCGAATCCAGGATTTTACTTTTGAAAAAATATTTATTTGAGTACCGACCGACTATTACAAGGATGAGTTATGAACTGAACTGATTAACAAAAATATAAACCAAGTAAACTAAAAATGTCTATGTTGCATTTCCGGTAAAGGTGAACGCCGTTCATGTGCCGACGTATGGTTACCGTATCCGGTTGGATACATAACTCGCGCAATTCTCGAGTTCTCTGTCAACAGCTGGAGATGTTTTCGCTTGAGTCTTCTGTTCTCCCTGATCAGGTGCCTAATATGGTGCGGCGCTGGACCATTTAGGTGTCTTGGAACTGCCGTAGTCTTGGAGTGGGTGCTGTCTTCGTGCGCTCGCAGGTCAGCATTCTCCAGCTCCTCTACTGCGTTGTCCAGTTCCTTTGCTGATCGGATGGTTCGAATTTGGGTGATATTCCTTTGGGCGTTGGATTTGTAGTAGTTATAGTTCGTCCGTTTGGTGGTCAAGCTATCTTGAGTTGCAGATCCTGTGCCAAGCGTTACTAGGATCGGGTTGTGGTCCGACGATCTTTCCTCCAGGGTCTCTATCTCGAACTCCTCTCTGATGTTGCGGAGGATGGCTATGTCCAGTACCGCAGGTCGCCCAAGGCGGAATGGAATGTAGGTTGGTTGCTCCGGACCGACGATGACCCGGCCAGGACAGCGACGTGTTCTTGGAGCTGCCCTGCATTCTTCGACGTTGTTGTTCCATGCCGGAGACTTGCAGTTTAGATCTTCGATGACTATGCATGCTCCTGGGCCTCTCAGGAGGTCAGCGATGTCATCTTCGTCTAGGGCCTCCCCTGGTGGCACATAAAGGGAGGTGATTCTATAGGGACGGTGATTGTGATGGACCTGGACCGTGATTCCGTCCCCATTGACGTCTGCGGCGTCGTCGAGGACATGACTCGCAGGGTACGTTTGACGAGTAGTGCGACTCCTCCACCTCTGCCTCTTCTGTCGCAGCGGTACGTCTCGTACCGCGGGAACGTCAGTCTATGGGCGGCGCCCAATATAGTTTCTTGGATGACCATCACCTCTGGTTGGTACTGGTCTAGTATCTCCTGGATTTCTGGTTTCCGTGCCCTGAATCCGTTGTTCCAGGAGATTATACGTAGTGGTTCCACGTTTTCTCTTGCAATCATTTGCTGGTCTAATGTTTGTCTTCCATCTTGGCCTCGAGTGCATCCAGGCGCAGTAGTTCCAGTAGCAGTGGCGGCTGCTGGGGCAGAAGTGGAGTTGTTTTTTTTCGTTTTTTCGGCGTAAGACGTCCGATTCGAGGTGGAGGCTGCTTTGGGGGCGACAGCAGTTTTCCTGCTACTACTACTACTACATCCTTTGTAGTTGGCTGGGTGTCCTTCTCCGCAAAAGCAGTACTTGGCATTTCGTTGCCCTGTTGGCGGCGTCGGCAGACTGCAGTTGGTGCTGTTGTGGTCTTCTCCACACTTGACGCACCGTTTTCAGCGAGACGGCAGTGGATTCTTGGTGGTCCAGGCCTTCATCTGCTGAACTTCGGTGTCTGTGATACCTTGGTTCGCTAGGTATTCTTTGATGTCTTCGGTTGACATCTTCCTGGGCAGTCCTCGTATTACCCTCTGGTCCATCTTGTCCTCCTTCAGCTGGTACGTAAATAAAGGCCTCTTCATGGAGTCCAGAAGGGACACTAGCTGACGGTAGTCTGCTGGTGTGTGCCCTGTTGGCGGCGTCGGCAGACTGCAGTTGGTGCTATTGTGGTCTTCTCCACACTTGACGCACCATTCAGCGAGACGGCAGTGGCTTCATGGTGGTCCTGGCCTTCATCTGCTGAACTTCGGTGTCTGTGATACCTTGGTTCGCTAGGTCTTCTTTGATGTCTTCGGTTGACATCTTCCTAGGCAGTCCTCGTATTACCCTCTGGTCAATCTTGTTCTCCTTCAGCTGGTACGTGAATAAGGGCCTCTTCATGGAGTCCAGAAGGGTCACTAGCTGACGGTAGTCTGCTGCTGTGTTGGTGAACACCTTCATGCTGTTCCCCGCCGTCCTCGCCTTGGAGAATTGAATCCCCTTGTTGTTGATCATCCTGCTTAGGGATGACCAGTCAGCGGTGCCCTCGATGTGACTGATATTTATTGTGCTAGGTAGTCACTCAAAATGGTTAAGCATGCGACCTTAGCCTCAATGACAGCGCCATCTATCGGTCGGTGAATGAACTAAAATAAAATTGTCTTGAAATCCATATAGTTTCGCTGATACTGTACTCCGATCAAATTTGTAGTAAGTAGAACGCCATTTAAGCATTTTTTCCTTAACTAAAACACAAACATATGTGGACGGTTTATTGAGTATTTGATGAAACAGCTTAATACGACCATTCTTATTTACCCTCAAGGATCCATGTGTATTAATTTGCTGCAATTCCAGAGGCTCTATTATAATGAAGGATTTTTAACATCGTTTTTTCTAACGCTCTGGAGCTAAAATTCGTCAAACAATTAAAACTCTATTGTTCTTTCTTTTAATTCCGCTATAAGGCTGGCCATTATATTCAAAACTTCTTGTTAACCTACGGAATATTCAACACAGTCACACCCTGTTCGTCGTAAAAAGTTGCAGTGACCAAAAATGCCAAGGTCACTGTATCATTTGTTCCAAAATTGATTCCATTGCAAAAACAATAAATTATACGTATACATAATACGGCTGATCGAGTGATTAACATTAATTTGCTATATGAGTATAGGAAATGCAGAGAACAGGTTCAGTTTTGTTCCAAATTGGTTTTTACACATGAACATAGATCATTTTAACGAATATTACAACTTTCAATGAGAGGAAGCTTTCGGATATCTACTATCTACTGGCACATATTCTACCAGCCAAATTTGACAAAAAATTGTTACACTTTCGTTACTGCTTGCAATACTTGTTACGTGCAAAAGCTTCTGATACTTATCAAGTTCATTAGGTTGTTCTAATATAAAATGTAGTGTATGAAAATAGTTGTTTTTGCTATTACTTACACTCACGCCTAAACCTTTTAGAAACTATGTTAAAAGCATCTTTGACGTTAGATTAGATGGTGCTACTATCAAATTTAATGAAGCAGTCAAAAACTTGGGAATTATTTCTGATGATGGTCTCAAGTTCATACCTCATGTAACAAAGCTACAAAAAACTGGTTTCCGATCTGGTGTCAGTTATATCTGAATAAGCAAATTCTTGATTATTAGACTAATAGAATCATCAATTATGTCTAGAAGTACTTATTGTGATATAGTTACAATAATTTGAGAAAATATAACCATATAAGAGGTTCTTTGAGAGACTTGAGATGGTTGAAGATGAGAGAGCTATATGAGTTACACCTGTTAACCTGCACACAAGAGCTCATGCTTACTCCAAAGAATAGGAGATCTTAAACTTCAAGCTTGAAATTCATATTTCACGGGTTACAGACCGAACGATTTGGTGGATTTTCACATTTGAGATGTTTCTGAATTCGTCCTAATCGCGCAACTAAAAAGCCTGCTCTTGAGATGCCCCACATGACAATTCAATGGGTGTCAAATCTGGTGATCCCGGTGACCGTGTAATATCGCCTCAGCTAGCCTCAGCAAATAATCGCGCTATTTTCTTTGTAAAAGCGAGAGGCTCAACGATAAGTGATGCGTTTTAGCATATTATATACAATTCTTTTTTATCCTGGTTCTTGCACTTTCCACAAGACTTAGTGGGCTGTTTATACAGAAGTTAATACCTCAAAATCAAAGTTCACATCAACATTCCTAGGAATATTTCTAATTTAGAAAAGAATATCCGTCACGAAGTAAGCGAAATTGAAGATGCTATGTTTCAAAGGTGTTATGCAAATGCGATTGAAAGTAAGGAGAGTGGCATAGACCGTAAAGGTTAATTTGGAAGTTCTTAGTATTTTGTGGGATACCCTGTGCATGGACTGGTTGTCACAGTTTTATTCTTGCAGGCACAAATGACAAAATGGCGTCAAAGGTGCTTATGACAATAATATGTCTATTGAACCTCAAGAGGTTAGTAGATGGTCATGGTAGGCTGATGGACCCTCCAGCGAGGAATTCGATGTGGAGGTTTGGTTTCCCCAATCCAGTCAACTACAACGATAATGAACTATTTTGTGGAGGATACTCAGGTAAAAGAAATCAAATACTTTCTACTCAGGTAAAATGGTAGATAATCGTTATGGATTTTCTTTGTATTCTGCTAATAAATCCACTGATTTCATCTTCCTGTGAACCTAAGAACATTTTCTGACATTTTTTCGTAAATTCTCTGCATTATTTACACACCTGCTAAGTTTCTGTTAGAGCCAGAAGATAAAACTATAAGAAAAGCAAGGGCTTCAAAGTTTACCTTCACATTAAAACTAACATCAAACAAATTAGGCATTGGGCCATATAAATATTGGTAGTGAGACTGGACAATAAATGACAATATTTTCTATGTATCATCAAAAAGCCATCTGCATGGTTTTCATATTTTTTTTGATAATATACTGAAATTTTAGTCATTGATGCCGCAATAATGAATCCGTATGATTTCTTGCTGGGTTTTTAAAGTTGCCGACAATGACGTGATCACGTCTGTGAGTACTGAAACGTTTACTTTTAGTGCAGTGGGAACAAAATGAAGGAAAATGCGGTTTATGTGGAGATCCTCATCATGAAGCGGAACCTAGGTCCCATGAAGCTGGTGGAACATATGCTAAAGGTAATTTAGAATAAAATTTGCAGCTATAGGATATATGTTTGTGAAGGATTATATTCAGCACAAGTTGGCGCCTCGAAGAAGAACATGTATAAAATATAAGAAATTGAATGGATCAAGTTAGTCAAATAGGCCCATACAGTTAGTCGATCGACCCTACCCATTCGATAACACTGCGATCTAAAAACGTAAAGAAAAGAACATATTTCGTTGAAGAAGCTTTATGCTCATGACATCCAGATGCAGTATAAATCGGTAAAGAAAGGGTAGAAAATGGACTAATTCTAAAATTGTATACTTCTTTCCCAATGTATCTTCTATCAGTTGTTATCTTGTTCTTCTTAATCTTTCTGTCATGCAACATTCTTCTTAACTGTCTGGTGAAACGAAATTTTTTCTGCTACCAGGTATCATAAGCAGACACTACGTAGTGGGCCAAGTAGTAGATATCGAAATAGAACTTACAGCTAATCATTATGGAAGGTTTGAAGTGTTATTATGCCCTAACAACAATCCAAGCCAAGAAGCATCTCAAGAATGCTTCAACAGGTACCCCCTTTACATACGAGGCACTAGAGATTTGGCATACCAGATTCCTGAGGACGGAAAGAAGAAGGCTGTGTTCAGGTACGATATATTAAAAAAAAATAGCAAGGTAAGATGCTAGCATTTTTTATACTTTATATTTGTATATGTTAGTAGGGGTTTATGTATAACGAGTTATTTTGATTGCTATTTTTACCTTCACTGCTTTGTATTAGTATTATCCAAAGGGGTTTTTAACAAGATTTCGTGAATTGCTACAATTCGAATAAATCATGTTTGCGAACCTTGAAGACTGTCAGATAAAATTTAGTGTCAGTTCTTGCTAATATCTGCTTTCGAGAACCTTATACACTGCCATATTATTGCATGTGATCGGATGCGGTGATATAGCTTTTTTAACGTATCCTTTGAGTGGCCATTCTAACTTTCAATTGCTCGGCTACTTCTGAAACTTCCCTTGATATGACTTTGAAGTGACCTTTAAATACCCTCATAAAGACAAACTAACGCCAAAGTTGAACTTGAGTTATTTTTTGAGCAAAACTATGTTTTATTTCAGGTATCAAGTGCAGCTCCCACCATATGTTACTTGTACACAATGCGTATTACAGTGGACTTATTTTACTGGCAATCAATGGGGTATGTGTCCAAATGGTACCCAAGCGCAGGGCTGTGGGAAATCAGAGACGTTCAGGAACTGCGCCGATGTAGCTATACATACAAGTACAGGTAATGTCTAATGATGTTTCATAGAATTTAAAACACACAATGCTTCGAGATAATACCCTACTCGTTTAGATGTATGAATCACTCTTTTAGATATTGATTTTGTATAGTTACCTTAAATGACTACTGATTTCCTGCTGATCAGGATCACGTCCAGGCAGATAAGTTGGTAGAAAATATGTTATTAAAAAAAGTTACCAATAAAATGGCGTCTATACTTCCTACGCCTTCGTTGGAGGTTTCAAAGATAAAGGATGAGTCAAATCGTTTCTAAAGGCCAAATCAAATCGTGATTAGGTAGCGTCACTTAGGTACGATATAACACTATGTTCCAGCGATTTTAATTCCGCTGCTTCTGGATCATTTTTCAAAATTTATGATTACCTAAACGATGGGAGTATTGAGGTTGCGATAATATCCGAACTTTGGTCCACAAGCTTTATGTTGCTTGAAGATATCACACAAGTCAGTGTGTCTCATATATACGAGCCTCTTCCCACTTCAGTTGGCCAACTTCAAGATTTGTACCAAAATATGCCTTTATAAACTAAACATGACGAAACTATTTACTTCTAAAACAATTTATTTTCTCAAAAACATTTTAGATACACTCTAGTCGTAAAAAGTACATATTTGAAATCCCTTAGACCTATAACTAATAGAACATCTGAACAAATAAACAATGTGCGAATAAATGCGCGAAGTTAACAAAGCAACAATTGAAAGATTACCATTGGGTAACATCACCTTTATTTTTTATTACGGCTGAAATGGTTTGGGGCATAGTGTTAACCAAGTTTTGGCAAAAATTTGGTGTAAAACAATCCCATATTTCTTGAAGCTTTTGTCTCAGTTCGGTGATTGTACGAGCAGGATGTTGTCGTAGGACTTTTTTCACCTCGTGCCACAAAGTTTCAATAGGTGACAGATCTGGACTGCTAGAAACCCATTTCAAAAGTGGTACATTATTTTCTTCCATCCATTTTATAGCCGTTTTTGAGGTATGGCACGCTGCACCATTTTGCTGAAACAGAAAATCTTGGCCGGATGTCAAACATTCTTCCATCACTGGTAAAAGCGATTCTTCTAAAATTGCCAAATATTTGTTTGTATCCACATTTCCATTAATAAAATGAAGTTTCCCTGCTCCTTTTAATGACACACTGCCCCAGACCATAATGGATGCTGGAAATTTCACTTTTCTCTTCAGACAGTCAACATGGAATGCTTCATTTTTTTGCGAATAACTCTACTGCGACTGTCACCAACACAAACTTCCAATCGGGCCTCATCACTCTATTGTATTGCACACCATTGTTGAGGTGTCCATTGTCTATGTTGTTTAGCCCATCTAAACCGATTTTTCTTTTGCAGTGGAGTTAATAGTGGCTTTTCTTTGGCCTATAAACAAGTTGTGCAACTTTAGGGTTTTTACTTCACTCTTTTTTATAAGAAAACTTACCTTGCAAGTGCTAAATCCCAGTTTGTGGGCCTCTCTATGAGTTGTGGACCTCGAAATTCTCCTTCCTGTTGGACGCTGTTGCGTCACTCCACAAAGCACTTAATTGTAAATAATTGGCACGCCTGTTTTTCACATATCATGGCTTAATATTAACTGAACCAGTTACGTTATATCTTCTATATTTCTCACACTGTACCGCGATAAATCTAACAAAGTTGCAATTTGTGAGTTTGATTTCCCAGAATTAAAAAATTTAATTATCAGTAACCGAATTTTCTTACTAATAACCTTTCCTCTACCCATTTTGAAAACCTTAACTACCCAAAACTATTTTAAACGTATTCTGACAGCTGTGATCAATAAAAACAATTGTCATGGCTTTTATTTTTCACAGCCACCTATGCGTTATAGACTTATTTTGCGTTGAAAATAGTTTGATATGCTGTAAATGCAACATAAGTTATTTTTATGCTGCAGATTTGATTAGGGAGTGGTAATGTTGGTGTTTTCTACTACATATTATCAAAATATTCATTGTTAATACTTTAAACCTATAACACCTTGCTGCATTTTTATTATTTGTGTTTGATAAGAAAAAAACTAAGATTTCAATAGTTGGGCCAACTGAAGTGGGAAGGGGCTCGTAGTATGTCAAACTGTCAGTCTACTTGACGAAATATTCAGAGAACCATCATAGATGGAGTAACACAAAGTGAAGATTAGGCGAAATGGCTGGTACATATGAGGTTCATTAAATTATAAAATTAAGAAAAACATATGTGTAGATATAAAAACAATTAAGTCATCATTTACAAAAGCATCGCAGAACCTTAAAGTGGTACGTACTCCTAATACCCAAATATTGCTAAAATATATAAATATTTCTCCTGTAGCGGTATGTCAGTGATGACACCAGTCCAGTTGGAGCTTTTCCCATTGCAGAGGCCTCCACGACGACGAAGCATCGCGCCTCTTTATCATTTAATTTTCCCGTTGTTACCGGAATCAGAAGCTTCTTAATGATAGAAAGCCTTTGACTAATACTAAAGACGTTTTTTTAATAATAATAATAATGGTTCATGTCACAAAACACAGATAAATGTTAAATATTGTGCACAATAAACATAAAGTACCCAAAAAAGTTTGCACTTGTGTTTGGGTTTGTTAAAAATTAAAACTAAAAGTACAGTCAGTGTACGAAAAAAAACCGTTAATACTGTATAATTTGGTGAATTGAATTATTATGATGATGTCAGGAAAAATATCCAGACAATTATAACTAAAGTGAAAGTATGGATATTAGTGTAAGTAAAATATTATTGACTTTGATAATTATTCTTCATATCTACAATTTCGTGGATGGAGCACCTTGGTTGTTGTAAAATCCGTTTTTTAGTTCTTTTTTAAATGATCTATTTCATTTAATTACTTTTTAATATAATGTATTAGACCACAATAAAAATAAATTTATCGGCGATCTAATAGCTGAGCCTTGAATAAGTAATCTTCCTATGGAGGATCAATTTTAGAATTAATTTTTGGATTACATCAACCTTTTTGTAATTATTATTCATAACTCCCCCCAAGCCAAAAGTCCGTAAAGTAATAGAGGATAAACAAGAGCATAATAAAGATTATATAAATATTTCTTATCCAGAATCATCTCAGTCTCTCCACAAGGTACTCTGTACGGATATTCCATTTTAAGTGTTTGTTCCAAGTCACGCCTAAGTATTTTATTTTATCGGCCGACTGAATCTCTTTGAGACCACTGCTTGTATGAACTTCAAGTTTTTTAAATTGTGGTGAGAGCCTGTTGTTACAAGAAAATGCTATACAGTGTGTTTTGTTGTAATTAATTGTCATAGTTCTTTCCGAAAAGAAATTTATGAATGTTTTGAAACCATTTTCGATTGTGGTTTTTAGTGTATGCCACTGATTACTTTCAGAGAGAATAAAATGGGTCCTCATACTGAACCTTGAGGTGCACCGCACGATACGATATGGGGCTCAGTGAATGTATTATTAATTTTGACGCACTGTGTTCGATTTGACAAATAATTTTCTGTAAGTTTGTATGTTACTCCACGGAAACCTAAGTTTTCTGAAGTGGTTAAAAGCGATTCATGAGTAATAGAGTCGAATGCCTTTGCCGAGTCAACAAAACACATGCAGTTGGTTTGCCAATATCGAGATTCGTGTATATTTTACTTGTTAATTTCACAATAGCATCTTGAAAACCATATTCCTGTACCGCTATTAAATTATATTTTTTTGCAAATTCGGTGAATCGTTTTTCAAATATTTTAGAAAAATTGGTTAAGATGGAAATTGGTCGATAGTTGATGGGTTTTTCTCTTTCTCCAGATTTGAATAATGGTTCTACGATACCCTATGAATGATCAGGAGACTCTGAAACGTCAAAAACCGAGGTTTAAGCGATTTTTATTGTTTTCGTATTTTTTTTCATCCTTGTCATAGTAGTAATCTTCTGTAAAACAGACAGATAGATCCGGCGGAAATGAGTGACATGGTTCTTCGTGATGTACATGTCGTATAATATCAAAAAAACGTAATATCTCAATTTCGATTTTTTTGCGATTACAATAGTTTTTCGCCAGTTTTGGCATGGGAAGTAAGAGGATGAAGAAAATGTTCATCCAATCTGAATTAAGAGACATTTAGAATAGTGTAAACTCAAACGAATAGCATTAGGCTCCTCTGATAGTAAGTAGTAGTAGTAGAAAGATTTATTTAGCACATTTGGCTACATAAACAGAACAATTGTAAACAACTTAGAACTAGTAAATTCAAGCCATATGGTGTATGATGTAAATGCTGGGCAACCTATAATTGTAGATTTAACAATTGATTTCTCAATTTTACTTTAAATTTTGTCATAGTTTTCTGGTCTTTTATCTCCGAGTATAATTTATTATATTCAATCAACCCTTGATGGAATACAGATTTGTAGTATATGTTATACTTTTTGGTCATTAAATGGAAGTCATCTTTATTTCTGGTATTATGTAAATGATGATCGACATTTGATGATATTAAATTAGTTAGACTTGATGGAAATATATTATTTTTTACTTTATAAATATATATATATATATATACAAGATATTTGATAAATTATTTTACATTGAGCCATTTTAATTTGCTAAGCATTTGCCTAATTGTAGTATATTTATCTTTATTTAGTATTATTCTCATGCACTTATTTTGTAAAATTTGCAGTCTTTCAAAAATGGAATTATTTGCTAAATATAAAATAGTCGAACACTACAAGAAATTTGGAAGAATGATGGTATTATAGATAATTTTTCTGCTATATGAACTCAGACATCCAGAAACTCTCGATAAATATCCCACTTTACTACTAATCTTATTTATAACTTTTTCATAATGAATATCAAAAATTAATCGAGAGTCAACAAAAACCCCCAGGTATTTAAAATTTTCTACGAATTCAATATCTTCACCATCAATATTCAGTTGAACATTTGTACATTGTTTTTTCCCGATTAACAAGGCTTTCGTTTTACGTGCATTTAATTTTAGTCTGTTAGATGCTAACCATTTTGAGACAAGCTTCAAGTCTTCATTTATATAAGAGATACCAGACTGAATATTTTTAGTACTTATATAAATCATAGTGTCATCGGCGAAAATCTGAATTTTGCATTTTTTGACTATGGTAGGTAAATCACTTATGTATAAAATAAAAAGAAGTGGTCCCGGGATACTGCCCTGTGGAACACCCAACGTATTTTCAATTTTTGATGAAATAGTGTCATTAACTTTTGTAACTTGCATCCTTTTAGACAAATAATTTCTAAATCAATCTAAAACACTTCCTGTTATACCATATGCCTTCAATTTACCTAGCAAAATATCTCTATCAATCGTTTCAAATGCCCTCTTCAAATCCAAAAATACTGCTATGACATCTTCTTCTGAGTCTATGGCTCTTCTCCTTCTCCGAACTGGAAAGCTGTTTCTGTGGAATATTTTTTTCGAAAGCCTGCTTGCGCCTCCACTAAAATTTTGTTTTCTTCTATAAACTGCATTAATTGGTCATGCACTATGGACTCTAATAATTTTTCAATGTCTGGTAACACATTTACTGGTCTCATATCGCTGCATCTTTTAGAATTTTTTATTTTGGGAACTGGTGTTATTGTAGAGCATTTCAAATTTTCAGGGAAAGAACTGCTTCTCAGTGAACAATTGATCCAATTTAATACAGGATATCCCAAAATTTCGAAACAGTTTTTCAGCACGTTTTTAGTAGTCATTTCGGCACAGTTGTTATTTGATTTTAAACTGTTTACTTTTATTTTTTAGATAATTCAATGATACACTGTGAAATTTTGAAAGTGTATGCAACATTTTCCCCTGGAAACTGATTTTCATATAGTCAGGTGCAGCATTGGCAGTACCCAAAATATCAACAATACTTTCCACAAAATATTCATTTAGTTTGTTTGCAATCACCAAAGAATTTGTTCCGGTACCGTTTTCGAATTGAACTTGATTTACACAATCATGCGGCTTCGAATTGATCAGTCTTTTTAAAGTGTTCCACATCTTTACACTGTCGCACTTGTTATTATCGATTTGTTTATCTTCTTCTCTAATTACATATACACATTTATTCCTAAGAGTTTTATATACCTCCCAATCATCATTTGATTTTGTGAATATACATTTATTGTATTGTTTGTCTCTAAAATTTTGAGCTGCCTTAATATTCTTGTTATACCAGGGTGTATTTTTTGTCGAGCAAATCACTTTTTTATCAGTTGCAAGATCTAAACAAGTTTTTATATTTCCTATTATGTTGTCATATATTTTTTCCATATTCTCACCAAAATTCCAATAGCAGCCAGCATGTTCTCGTTCAAGTTTTTCGTACTTAATAGTATTTACGATTTTCTTAATTTTTGTATCAGAAAAATGCCCTACCAAGGGCAGCATTGGCCAACTGTGATCGCTAACTTTAGGTGTATGTACAGCTTTAATCCCTGCACATTCGAAATTTACAATAACAAGATCTAACAAAGTCTCTGATAATGGTACTCTCTTCAATTTTTTGCTTGAACCCATAGTTGTTTATGGTTTCTTTCAATTTTCTTGTTTTATGCTGCTGCGAATACCATGTTTGGCTTTTCGAACACCGAGGAGCACATAAAACTACTATGATAGACTGTCGAATAGTCTTACTAGAATATTATATAGGATTATTATTGATTCAAGAAATATTCTTTTAATTTCACTAGTCTGTTGTTTGCGATTAGAGTATACTTCAATTTCTCTCCTTATCTTTGCATAGGTGGAGGTGTTCCCCCGTTGTTTGTCGACAACTTGAATCCATACCAACTGTACTACAAGGACCAGAATAAACCAGCGCCTTACAACGTAGTGCCATTGGTCGTCAGAGATCAAGTTTGCGTTCCAAGTAAACTCTACAGAGGAATGCCTGGAGTGAAGAGCTGGTGTCAAACTAACTGCCTTAGGTATCCACCGAACTGCCCAAAGGATATCTGTATATGCCCGTAAGTTTTCAATATTTTGCAAGTTTTCGAGAACAATGCTAGAAGACTACTTCTATCATGTTAAGACAGCCCGTGCCATCTACGAGCCCTGTCATAATGAAGTTGTCCCAACTATCAAAACTACGTCTGTTATTTTATTCGTCATATTAGCGGAAACGTTTTAAAAACTAAAATGTATACTAAGTGACATATAAATCCGAACACCCAGTTTAAATGGTTTTATTTTAATAAAATTTTGTATAAGTACTTAATGAAGCATAATAAGTAAATGATAAAAATTTCAAAATGATTGCACTGCTTTAAAGCCCGTTGACCTTTAATAATATGTGGATGCACCAACTCCTCTCGAAGTGCTTCTAGAGTCTGAGGAGGACATTGTAAATTGAGCAATTTCCTACCCATCATATCCCACACGTGCTCAATTGGGGATAAGTCGGGAGATCTTGGTGGCCATGGTAACAATGTGACATTATTATGTTGAAAGAACTCTATTGTGACTCTTGCAACATGTGGTCGGGCATTATCTTGTTGGAAAGTTGGATCTGCCAGGGTGTCAAGATAGGGTAAAAGATGGGGTTCTAGAACTTCGTGGATATAACGCTGCGCGTTCATGTTACCTCTGATGAAGATTAAAGGTGACCGGGAACCATAAGCTATAGCACCCCAAACCATAACTCCAACAGTGTGATGAATATGTCTTTCAACAAAAAACTGTTCCATTCCTGATCCCAGAGTGACCGTTGTCTGCACCACTCAAGGCGATTACGTCGGTGTTCTCGAGTTAAAGGGAGGACCGAGTGTGGCCGGTATGAAAACAAGCCAAAACTTCTCATTCGTCGGTAAACAGTTCGCATGCCAATAGATCTTCCGTGTTCTGCAAACCATTCATTTGCAATGGACCTGAGAGTAGAGAAACGGTCCCTTAAGGCCAATAATCTTAGGCGGCGATCTTCACGGTCTGTTGTTCTACGGCGGAATCCAGTGCCCCTTGCTCTTTGCGTACGGCATTCTCGAAGCCATGCTTGACAACATCTAACCACAGTGTCTACACTTCTTTGCACTCTAACTGCAACTGCCCGAAAAGAAAGTCCAGCTTCTCGAAGTCCCACTATACGGCCCCTATCAAACTCACTAAGTTGACGAAATCGTACAGGTCTCCGTACTCTAGGCATCGTAACCGATCGTAAAGGATGTCAAGAACCAAAATCCGTCAACGTTGATTTTTTACTGCGGCTGAAATATTCATTTTTAGAGCGTTAGTGAATTAAAAAAAAGCAGTATAAAAACCGGAATGTCCAACTGAAAATTTTTAAACTTGTTATTTACAGTAAGATAAATACATTCACCAACTTTTATTAAAATAAAACCATTTAAACTGGGTGTTCGGATTTATATGTCACTTAGTATATTTCTGGAATCATACGATATTTGTATTTAGTATTACCCTTATATATTACATTTTTTGTAACAAAGAAAAAATATCTTACAAATTCGATTAATAAAAATCAATGAAACATAGCAGCAAATCACCACTGCTTTACATCGCATTTTCGACTAAATACGTTTTGACATAGTGTCAGCTAATGTTTGGCAGTCATTTGGTGTAAAACTGTTGCAAATTTCTTAGAGACTTAGAGACATGCCCAAGGTTTCAATCGGCGATAGATTTGGACTACTCGACGTCGATTTTAAAACTGACATTTTGTTTTCCAATCTTTCACTTTTTTAGCGGCACCATCTTGATGGAATATACATTCAACATTGATCAAGCGCATATGTTCAAATTGAGGTATTTAGTTATTTTGGAGCATATTAGGGTACTTATCAGCATTCATAATACCTTCCACAAAGTGTAAGTTTTCCACTCCACTTGCTGACGTGGATCCTCCAATCATAACAGAAGCCGGAAGCTTTACTTTTTTTTAAGATTGTCATTCTGAAACACTTTTTTTTAGTTTATATCTACTTCAAATCTGGCTTCATCACTCCAAATAATGAAGTTTCAGTGGTTCGGAGACCACAATTTGTGTTCTTTAGCCCACGCTAGTCTATTTTTCTTCTGAATCTTTGCCAGTAAGGGATTCTCTTTTGCCTAGAAATACTGAAATGAAAACGAATAACAGAAAACAATTTAAGCCAGCTTGTAAGTCCTAAAGCCTAGTTTTTGGGCAGCTCTGTGACAAGTTGTTCTTGAAAACTTTATGGTGGTTGCCATTTTCCACAATATTCTCAATTTGTTATAATTATCACGCCGATTCTGCTGGATGATCCGTTTTAAGGCTCTTAAGTTGGTATTGAAATAACGCGGGCGACTTCCAGTTCTGGGCTTTTGAGCCACAGATTCCGTTGTTTAGTACAATTTAATAATATTTCGAACCTCATACCTCGATTTGTTAACACACAGCGATTTGGGGAGCATTCTGGCCTTTTAAATGCAAGTGAATGACCAATTTTGGCTTGATTTAAGCATCAAAAATCAGCTTTTTAGCAACATGAAATGTAATCATTTGTTTTACAAAGCTTACCTTTATTTTATCGAACCGAATAAGCAGACCATTTAATTTAAGTTGTCGCCATCATGTATTTTGCTATACACATTTTGCAAAGACGACAATTCCGAATTGAAAACACTTTAAAAATAGTTGCGTCGGTTTTGTTATCTTTTCATAAACATTTAAAGAAACCAAAAATATTATATTTGAAATAAAATTTAAATTAGCCCTCAAATAAATTCACAAATATTATATTTTGGGGAGTTAGGCCAACTTCACTGAGATACAGCTCGTATTACCAGAATCGTCCACTTCGACAGTGGAAACAGCAAGGTGGTTGTTGGAAATGTATCCCAGTTTGCGTTGCTAGCCTGCAGGGTTATTAATAATCTCAAAAAGCCGACAAAATGTCAACTTGCTGAAGATAGTTCCTAGTGTGCATTCCCCTATGAGCGCTCAGATCATCACCAAAAGCGTCATCTGTGGAGCAATGACTTAACGGCACGCGAAATGCTGCAATTCAATTCCTTAACCTGTTTTCTTGGTTGCATAATTTCGAGATAGTATATTTCTGAGACGATGTGACACAAAGAAATTTGGTTGAGAAGAAATTATATTAAGTAGAGTCAGCGTGCTTTGATATAGAGCTGTATACGTTTCTGGTGTCAGGTGTCCATTATTATTCTCTAGATTATGCCATTTTTCTAACCTATCAGGAATTTTTTTAAAAATTGTACTCTATAATCATATTTATTGGTAATAGGCTTACAAAATTCGTTTCGCTTCAATTCTCCTTTTATTACAGTTGTATTACTGACAATATCCCACCAATTCCTGATTATTTCCAAAAAGTGTGCAGCATCATTAAACTTTAATTCTTTCATAGCAGCTATTGTTGAGTGATGGAATAAATTATCTACAAAATTTACATTTTGCCTTTCAAATGAATTTGGATGCAATGTTTTATAATTTAATTTATATGCTTTCTTAACTACAGCTTCTTTTTCCAGTTGATATACAGCACGAATGTTTTCAAATTTAGCCTACTGAATAATATCATTATTGTCAAAATTAGGATATACAAAAGTTTTGTCTAGGATTTTTAAATTAATCCAATTATTTCTGATACTCTTGAAAATATGCACAACATCATAAGTTAAATATATGTTCTTATCAGGATTATGTGGATTTGGAATAGAATAATTTTCTGATGAATCCTTTGCTAATTTCCTGAACATTGCTCTATTAATTCGGTGATTATCAGTAACAACACAAATAACTTCAAATCCATATTTTTGAACTAAATTTATCTTTGATCTTATCCATATCATCGAAATTCTGGATAGCTTTTTCATGTTTCTCAATTAATTTTTGTTTTCTTTGCATTGGGTCAGTTCTTTTGGGTGCTTCAGTTTTTGAAAGATATGATGGCAAGTTAGGGAAAATGGAGGGAACAGCATTTTCTTTCAATTTTGGATATTTCAAAGGTATATTCTTTTGGACTGTTCCATCCGCCAAAACTATATTTTCTGTCCTGATGATATCCGATTCTCTAAAATGACGACTGCACACAGCTGAATATTTTGAAGGTGTCCAATTTTTTCTGGGAATTGCCATAAGCCATTTGTTTTTCAGACTTTCGGTACTTGGGAAGCGAAAAGTTGAAACATAGCTTTCTGTTTTCAAAGCAGAATTATAGTTTGCATTGCATAAAGGAACACAGCAACAACGAGGCATATTGTCTGCGCAAATACTTGATAAATGAAAAAAGAAAAATACATCCTGAATTTGCACGTTTTCAATAGTTGAAATCCTTAGCGTCTTCATGCGCGAACAGCCACAATCACACTTCTTAGTTTATTTTTAAAGCACAGAAGCACTACAACTGGAGTCTATTTCTCATATATTATAGTCACCGATCACTTTGAACACATACACACACTTTGAAGCTTAGAAAACAAGCTTATCTCTTAATTAAAGCCTCTGGGATTCCAAAATCACAAATTGAAAAGGTTATGTTTTCTCAGCGTTTTGAGCACGAGTTGCGTCGATGCAGCAAGCAGCGGCGGGAGTAACACTACCACTTACGTTGCCAGATTTCTTTGTTCACGGCTCGTAGTTGATGTCGGCTGTGCTATAATATATAATTTAAATTACGGATTTTTTTTTTCTAGGAATACTTGTGATGCTGTTGGAAAATACAAAGGCGAATTTAGAGCTGACGTGGATTGTATGGATAAGTGTTTGGTGTATCCAAACAGCAAATGCTCGGCAAAGGAATGTGCGTGCTATGAAGAAAGTGGGCTTAGATGAGAACAGTCATCCGTTAAGCAACTTTTTCTAATACTGAGAACAATAATCTTAAAGCTTTATGAAAGCAGTATGAAAGTATAAATGTTTCATTTTTGTTTTAAACCTAGCCAAACCAGTTGCTTCACACGGACAGCGATAAATATCGAATTCCAAATTGCCATGGTATATTTTCATAATAAAAACTCTACAACATTCTACGCTTACGTTTATTTAATACAGAGTTCCCCAAACTTTTTTGTGTCGTAGACCCCTTGCCATGTTTTTCCGTGTTGGGTAGACCCCCTACTTACCTGATATTGATTTCCTGTAAATTTCTAACATTTATTAATTGAATTTAAATTAAAACTACTCAAAATAAAATTATGTATCTGTTATGTAAAATATACGTAACATTAAATAAACAGGTGTCTGACCAATAAGTGCCCGCATTGAGAATAAGTACCTACATTGAAAAAAAAATAAGTGGGATAAAAAAGTGAAAAATAATAAATAGAAAAGTTTTTTACTTAAAATAGTACAATAAGCAAGTTCGTTTATTAATTATAACATAAACGTATGTTCTACAATAATTTCACTGTTAGTTTGATTAAATTCCGCTCCTTATACATTAAAGTTATCTAAAAATAGGCAAAAAATTAACGAATTTTAGTGTGTACCTATCCTTGAATTTTCAGAATAATTAAAAAAAAAATATTTTCTATAAAGGGGGGTTCTTTAAAAAAATCAATGTGGACATTTATTGGTCAGACACCAATAAACATAAAATAAACTATAAATAAAATAACATAAGCAATAAGTCAATATTTTTAGTGAGAAGGATGAACCTGATGCTTTAATAATAAATTATCAACATTTGGCGTCAATTTTGTAAGGGTTAATCTTAAATCTCCTCGGCTAATGATGTTCGTTAGGAGATTGGTAACCGCGCTGAACCCCCTTTCCACTAGGTATGACGATGGAAAGGAAATTAAAAATTTCCTCGCTATATTCCATAATACGGGATAAGTAACGGGTATGTTGTTTTGCAGCCAGAATTGCTGATATCCGTTATTAAACTGAACCTTAAGTTCTTCGTTTGTACTTAGTTCAGTCAGTTCCTCTTGTATTATGACATTCGTTTCTTCTATGTCACCATATGGATTAATTATCCACGGTGGTATTACCATAGTCAAAATATCCTCAAACATAGATTCAAAATCTGAATAGAGGGCATTTAAATGTTGAACGTAAGTTGAAACGTCGTCTTCCTGGCAGCTTGTCTGTGACAAATTGGGGAACTGAGAAAATTCGCACCGTCCAATATTTTGCTTCATTAGTTTAACTCTGGCAAGAAACGCTGATAAGATGGCCTTTGTTTTAATCAAATTTAAATTGTCGCCTTGTAATTGCAAATTAACCATATTAAATTGTGTAAACAAATCTGTTAAATAGGCGATGTCTGTTTTCCTCTTCATTAAATTTTCTTTTAAAATTTTATCTTTAGTATCCAGAAATTCTAAAATAGTCTCAAAAAGTGCAAAAAATCTTGTCAAACATAAGCCTTTCGACAGCCAGCGTACCTACTTCAGTGTGAAGGAGTAATTGATGAAATTGTTCGTCATTTTCTTCACACAACTGCGCAGATAACCGCGTATTCAACGCTTTGCTTCGGATTCGGTTTACTGCATCAATGACTAAATGAAGTGATTCATGCAATCTAACACTCAAATTTTTAGCAACTAAATGTTGTCAATGGATGACGCAATGTACTGCTAACACCCCTGACACATTTTGTTTTAAATAGCTTATAAATCCACGATAACGTCCAACCATTGGAGGTGCTACATCTGTAGCTACTGATATTATATTTGATAAAGGAATTGCTTTTTCAATGAAGTAATCCTTCAAAACATGAAATATTGATTGACCTTTAGTGTCGGTTATCAAAGTTCTTGCGAAGAGCAGTTCTTCGTAGATTTCTTGATTCATAATAAAACGAACATATGCCAATAATAATGCTGCATTATCAGGTAAAGTTGACTGGTCCAGTTGTATAGAGAAATGGGTGGTTTGCAAATAATTACATAAGAAGCTTTCAATATCGGAACTCATTTCATCAATACGTCTTTCAACAGTATTGTTGCTTAAGGGAATTCTTTTAATGATATCAGATGCAGGTTTGTGTAAAACAGTTTTTAAAACCTCTTCAACGGCTGGAAAAATTAACTTCTCTCCGATAGTATGCGGTTTTCCGGATTTTGCTATAAGTAACGAGATATTGTAAGACGCCCGCAAACCATCATCATTTCTTTGTGACGTCGAAGCGAACATTCTGTCCAGTGTAGGTCTCTTCTGAAATTTATCTTTGAGTGTTTGAAAGTATTTCAAATCTTTCTCTGTTTTATCAGGGTGGCATCTTCTCCGATGATCTTGCAGTTTAGATGGTTTCATAGGGTCATCGCCCAAAAGTTTGTTGCATAAAAGGCACATAGGCGATTGTTTGTCCGGCAATAATGGAATGAAGCCAACTTTCAAATAATCAACACTGTACTGTCTACATTTCTTTTTAGATTCGGACATGGCATCAGTCATCTGTGGGCAAAATTAAATTATTTAAATAAGACATTCCATAATTCGAACATCTTCTTGCAACAATTAGCTCGAATTACGGAGATTGCACTGTAATTATATTACCGATTGCTAAAACTTTCAAAAATAAACTATTGAGGAGTACTCGTGTAATTTTGCATGATTGAATATTTAACTACTAATAACTAAAGTCATGATTGGGGTAATTTATCTATGTTTGCTAACTACGAGTACAAAACTAAAATTTAATAAAAAATAATGTACTTACTTTTCTCCAGCACTCTCAAACAAAATAACACTTACTCACTATAATTTGTGTGATTTACTATCTGTTTATATTTTTTTAAATATTTTCTTAGCACTTTCCTTTTCAAGATTCAGGAAACGAATAAACGTATTTGTCCCACATTTGTATTTATAGAGTGACGAATTGAACAAGTCAGTGCAAGTTAGCGAAGCTCTGAGACTGCGACTCTCAGGTTTTTGCAAGTTCAAAATGTATTGCGACCACAAAGCGAATACCAACATCCTACATCTTACAAAATTTTATAAACATATATAATAATTTTTTACTTCATAGGTACTTTTATGAATAATGTATATGTTATGATATTATAAGATAGTATGATGTAAGTAAATAGATACTATCAGAGTATGTGTTGAAATCCACTATCTTGGACCCCCATATTCATTTCATGGACCCCCAAATTTTTTTTCGCTGACGTAGACCCCTTGCAGGTTGTCATAGACCCCTAGGGGTCGATATAGACCACTTTGGGAATCAATGATTTAATAGATAATTTACCCTGACAAGTCGTTGTGCTTTTTTTAAGGACGAGATGTCTCATAATATATGAGCAACATAACTCAGAATCTCAGAATCCGGAGATTTTCTCAAGAAGGATTTTTACTGACTTTTAGGTCAGCCAGTCTGCGTATATGGCTACGTTCATGAGGAAACGAGACCATGTTGGAGAAGGAGACAATTTCATTGACAGAAACGCATCTTTCTAATTTTTTATCGCGGAAAAGGCTTTTATGGGTTATACAAGTCGTGACTAAAAATGCAACATCATACACAGAACCGCATTTAAGGGGGGTCTATGCAACATTATTCCGTCTAGGGATTCATTAAAAAGATACGGGGGTCTAAGTTTAAAAATAAATAACTATTTATTTAATACCTTCAAAACCGTCACCTGGAATAAACTAAAATTTAGTATGTGGATTTACCTAAGTATTGTCCATATTCAAAAGTCTTTACTACAAACTTGACGTGCACCAGTGGCGGGGATGCAGGGGATTAGTGGCATTGTTTTTTTTTTAGAAACGGGCAACTTTTTGAATTTTACCTTTATATTGATACAACATCGGTTTATCAGTTCGATAGCTTTAACGTCTGGAACTAAAGATCATACAGAAAAATTGGTTTGACTTTCAAACAACTTGACTGATTCCTTTTAAGAAACCGGTTTATCGATCATTATATCTGATATCACATATTTGTTGCCTGCTATCTGTACCCCCACGTTGACACTCCTCGATAACCTTTAAACAGATGAACCGATTTTCGCTAATCAAAGCTAAGAACTATCTCGACTGACAAAACTGTCTATCAAAAAGAACCACTCTCATTTTTGCGCCGTGAGTTATGCGACTATCTTTTACGAGAGTGGTCTGAATAGTTTCCGACGTCAACGTGAAGATGGCAGCACTCGTAAATAAAAGCTAGTCCATTTCGTTGGTCATCTGTTGACAGTAGGGATTTTCCGATCCACGTAATATATCGATACCAAGTATCGATTCGTATCGCTTAATGGAGTATCGATCCATTAAAATATCGGAATAACAATATCGATCCCATGAGTATCGATACCTGTCGATACGGAGCATACACTATACACGGCCGAAAATCGAAGTTGCCTTTTTACAAACCTCTAAAGGCTTTAAATAACGTCACTTTTTTCAACTGCATGACGATTGTCAAATAAGTTCACAAAAAAGGGTAATAAAATAAATACTAAGAAATTCTTTACAAAACGATTATTTATTAAACATAAAATATATAAACATAGGGTATTAAAAATAATACTACAAATAACTCGAAGTTCGAAATCTTAAAAATACCATTCTTCAGCACTCAGCGAATGTAAGAATAATTTGACATTCGATCGCCAGATAATCTGTTTCGGGTTTGGCAGAGTATATTTCCGGCTTCAGAAAAGAGTCTCTCTTAGGGAACTGATGTGCCAACAACAGAGAGCCAGTTCTTTGAATAGTTCTGAGGAACAACTTGAGCTATTCCAGTACAAAAGGGATCCGAGTTTAGGGGCATAGTAAGTCTATTGAAACACAGTTTTAGCTCAAGATCAATATCTGATTTGGTATCATCATATTTATCTGTATGATTTTGGGCTAGTTTTTCATGGTAGACCCAAACACTGTCAGATTTTCCAAGAATATTAATTTGACTTTGCCCTGCCTTTGCTGTATTTATTTCTTTCTTGCGTAACTGAAATGATTGATTCAGGAAGGTGACTGCATTAGCACAAGAAATTGGACTGTTGAAGTGCAATTGTTTAAAACGAGGGCCTAGGATATTTGGGACAGCTAAAAGTTTAATCTGCTCGACGCTCCCAAAATGTTTTAAAAGGTCACCGAGTGTTAGTGTTTTAAGAGCTAGAGCCTGTGTTGTCGATGGAGTAAAATTTTAAATTTTTTTCAAGAGGCAATTTACAATGGGTATAACTTCACTGCAGGTTAAATGTTTCTCCCCACACATCTCTCTAGAAACTGCCTCTACTGTGGCTAAAATATTTAAAACCTCTTTTAGTGTTTCCAATTCTAAAGCACTTAAAATTTCTGGAGACTTGGGATTTCTTAATGAAATAGCAGCCACATATTCATGGAGTTTAACAAATCGCTCTAAACTAAAATATTTTGAATTCCATCTGGTTGGCACTGATTGAATTACTCTAAGGGCGTTTTGATGCTGTTGCGCTTTTCTTAACTGATCTGATGCTGCAACACTTTGTTTGAAATATGTAACAGACATGTGACACTAATTAGAGCGGTAATTTTAAACTGAATTGCCACAGGAAACAATAACTCATCGAAATTCGAAGAAGAAACAGGTTTGCCAGACCATGGAAAATATATAATTTTGACACAAATGGTGAAAATGGGATTTTTTTTCTTTCAGTTTTTATTAGAGAGCAGTTTTCCTTTTGGATTGCTCATTTTGGCAAATCGTAATGACCCATTTCCACTATGTATGAAAATCCGTCGTCACGCTCTGGCAACTCTGTATGCATCGATCTCAGACATTTGTGTGATTTCTGTCACTCAAGGTCAACCAGAACATCTGATCAAAAAAAAAATTGCCTAAAGAAGGAAAGTAAATTGAAGTTAGTCACTCTTTCTGACACAGTTCGGATCGAAAGATAACGATACCCGCGAAATGTATCGATATATCCAAGTATCGTATATAAAAATATCGATCCAAAATATCGGGTATCGGAGATAAAAGTATCGATACTTCTAAATATCGGATCGTATCGAACATCCCTAGTTGACAGTTACTCACCAAAGTTACAGCCATTTTGGACGCGCAGTTGTTATGTAACAGTCGTTTCAGTGAGTTGATGTGAGTGGTTCTGTGAAAACGGACAAAATCGAGTATCGATCAGTCACTAAATATTTGTTTTTCTGAGTATGGAGACTCTGCACCAGTGAAATTTTGGGCAGCTTAATTTAAACGTGGCCGTAAGAGCTTGGGAGACCATGAACTTCGGGACGTCCAAAAACTGCATTTACCGACGATCATCTCCAAAGTTCACTAAATGGTGCTAGACGACCGCCTAATTAAAGTGAGAGAAATAGCAGAGGTTATGAACATGTCAAAAGAACGTGTTGGTCACATATTAAATCAAAATTTAGGCATGAGGAAGCTATTCGCGCGTTGGCGCAGTTTAGGCGCAATAAATCCGAGTTCTGGCGCCGATTAATTACTCTAGATGAAACTTGGATACCCCATTATACGCCCGAAACAAAATTACAGTCCAAACAGTGGACTGCAAAGGGGAACCAGCTCCAAAACAAGCAAACGCCGTTTTTTCGGCTGGGATGGTGATAGTTTTTGGGATAGTCATGGAATACAGTGGACCTGCGGTAATCCGACAAACATTATGCAGGGCAGTGTCGGACTAGCGAATCTGTCGGATTATAGAGCACTGCCTAAGACCCCCTATAGTCCGGAATTTTTTACAAAAGAGTACCTTGCAATCCGACAAATTACATATCCAGTGGTAAGATTATATATGTTATGTATATGTATGCACTTTGAGGTACAAATCATACATATAGTCAACGCCAAACAAAGTGGCGTGCACGTCATCACGATAAAAATTCCCCGACCTAATGCCTAGGTTTCTATCACAAACAATTGCTCTATTGCAGTTTCATATTAATGTGATATATAAATTGTAAAATGGTCATTACTCTCTTATTATGGTTAATAGTCATATAAACATTGTTATTAAAATATCACATAAGTTGCTTTCTGATAAATTTAGACGCATTATGCGAAATAAAATGTTTTGCAAACGCTCCAATCACTTATCGACATGTAAACGCACTAAACCGATTTCGCAGCGTTGACACATTGTCACCTTGAAACTTATTTAAACTGGGAACTGACATTTGTATTAATTTTGACACTGAATCAATTTGTGGCATTTCAAATCTTCATAAATCCTTTGGCCCCGCATACTGTAAATCAACAACTGTTTGTTTCAAAACAAAATTATTCATTTTACGAGTAGATAAAGGCAATTTTGGTATATAAAGATGCCCAAACAGTTAAATAGTCGGTGTAAGGAACTCGTGGCCTCGTTAATGCACTACTTTGAGCAAGAAAGGGACAACAACGGGCCTTTGTTGCCTTTAAATGCTGTTCAAGAGGTAGGTTACTAATAATTATATGTAATGTATATTAATAATAGTGAAATTTTATTTCATTTTTTGTAGCGTGTTGCTGCTGCTTTAAAAATTAGTTTAAGGACAGTTAGTCGTATTTCCGAGGGTGTGAAAAGTGATGCAAATTTAGAATCGCCCAAGAAAAAGCGGAGTTATATTAAACGTGTAACCAACACAGCGACATTGGATACAAGTGCCATTCGAGAAGTGATCTATAATATGTATCACAAAAGTAAGATCTTATTATAATAACTTATCAGAAATTTGCATTAATTTGTTAACTAAATTATAATGTCATATTACACATGGTTTCAGAAGAACAAGTTACGATACAAACTTTATGGTCTCTAAGAGATAGGGCATTATTTGATGGTAGTGCCACGTCTTTAAGGCGGTTGCTTAGAGATCTTGGATTTAAGTGGCTTAAGGACAATCCGCGACGAGGGCTCATGGAACTACCAAGTATAGCTTTGAAAAGGGTGGAATTTCTAAGGCAATACAATCAAGCCAAGGTTGAGGCCTTATACCAGTTTGTCTTCCTCGATGAAACTTGGATATTTCAAAATGGGACCATAGGTCGCTCTTGGCAAAATGGAAACCAAAAAAGCGTGAAAGCTATTAAAACAGATGGTAAAAGGTATGTACTTTTACACAATTTGCACTATAAAATTTAAAACTAATATATTTTAGATACATTATATTACATGCTGGAAATGAAAATGGGTTTATTGAGGGTAGTGAAGCGATATTTTCTTCGAAAACAAAATTGAGCGATTACCATGGAGAGATGAACCAGGACAATTTTTTGAAATGGTTTCAACATCAGTTATTAGAAAAATTGGAGAGTCCATCTATGATTATACTGGATAACGCCCCTTATCACAGCATGATATTGAACAAAGTGCCCAACAATGCATGGACAAAAAAAAATATCCAAGACTGGTTGACAAATCAAAACATACCATTTTAAAACAGAGCTATTGAGTATTGTTGCTCGGTACATAATGCTTCTTAATTATATATATTTTGGTCGACAGTTTATATTTCTTTTGTTTATTCCCATGCTTAAAATAACTGCTTTTTTAGAAACAAACCACCTAAAATATACGTGATTGATGAATTGGCGGAACAACATGGGCACAAAGTTCTTCGTCTGCCTCCTTACCATTGTATATTTAACCCTATTGAGTTAATTTGGGGCATAGCAAAAGGTTACTATAACAGACATATTGGTAGAGATGGTAACAGTGAAAAAGACTGTTTGGATATGTGGAACGAGGCTCTACAAACGGTTACCCCAGACATGTGGAAAAATAGTGTTCGACATACTGAGCAAGAAATTTTTAAATGGTATGAAAGAGAACGAATTTTTGATCGACCAGACATCGAACCTTTAATAATCAACTTTGAGAGTGATGAAGATTCAGATTCAGACAGCGCTGAAGAAAGAAACTCCGACTAACTTTATTGTACAGAAAAAGCTTACACCAGTAGCTTACCTAATTTTAGAAAGCATTTTTCTGTATGAATTCTGTAAAATAAATACCATGCATAAAATTTGGAGGACCCCATTTGGATTTTTATTCAGTACCTTTAAGCTATCAATTAAATATGGTAGTTTCATAGTGTCATCTGATCAATAATTGTCATACTTAATGATTATGCAAGTACAGATCTATAATTTTATTATACTATTATTTTTGTTCTCATTTGAGGTTAATATTGCTTATAAACCTAGATATGTAAATAATAAATTTTATTATTTTACAAAAAGTTTGGCAACAATGTAAATTTTTCAACACACCCACCTTGATGACGTGCACGCCACTTTGTTTGGCGTTGACTATAGTTTATGTATGTCGAATTTAGTAAATTAAATAACAATAGAGAGCTTACGTTTTATTATAAAATTAAGCATAAATGCACATCCATATGTACCAAAATAATCAAGAATTATTAATCTAAATCATTAATGAATTTATAAAATTATGAAGCTTGGAAATATTCATTAATTTTTATTTGTTTAAGGTTGTTATAACACCAGATCAGAGCTTTGTCCCTCAGTATTTTCAAAAGTAAAAGTTCGTTGTAGGATCCTACCATTCTCTTCAGCCCATTGTAAACCTAGCTCAAAGGCGTTATTATCCTGATTGTTTGTTGTATAATTAGAAACCTCTTTTATAATCTCTTCGTCAAACATTTTCCTCTTTATCGATTCCAGATTTCCAAATCTTACGGACTTATCTGTGTTTCAGTAGCGACTTGTTCTATAACTTCCGAAGTAACACTGATTTGTGGAACGTTGCTAGGAGTGGTGACTATATCTGGCCATAACTTTTTCCAAGACGATTTAATAGTTGATGACGGTAACGCATTCTACGACTGGCAAAGAGCAAAAACCAAGTCTTTCATATTAAATTCTTTTAAAGTTTTTTCTATTGGTTGGTCTTTTGATACGGCTCTCAGAAGTAGGTTTATCTTATAGTCTTGCTTGACAAGCTGAATGATATTCTGGTCCATTGGTTGAATCAGTGCAGTGCAATTTGGCGGAAGAAACATCGCAGTGATGCATTTATCCTCAGTTGTTAGTTCTTCTTCAGACTGATGACCGGGAGCGTTATCAAGAAGCAACAACACCTTTTGAGGAAAATTATGATCTTTTAACCATTTTCTAACTTCACGTACGAAGCATTCATCAAACCACTTTTTGAAAAGGGCTTTTGTCATCCATGCACTTTTTTGTCCAGGTAAATCAATGTTTTTGGATGCCCGTGGTTTATTAGATTTCCCAATGACCATCATCTTAAGGGCGTGTGTGCCCGCAGCGTTAGCATATGGTAGTATGGTTACACGCTCTTTACTTACTTTTCGTCCAGGTACGGATTTTTCGTTACAAGAAACGAACATTTTGTTAGGCATTACACGCCAAAAAAAGCCCTGATTCGTCTAAATTGTACACCTGTGACGGGTCAAGATTTAAATCGTTCACCTTTTACAAAAATCTTAATTTCTAAGGGCTCTATGCAGGTGGCATCGTTAGAAAGTTTCTCTCCTGAAATAGTCATTAAACGTATGCCATGATGACTTTTAAAACGTTCTAGCCATCCTTTGCTGGCCACACAATCATCTTTTTTTTGTTATTTCTTTATAAAAAACTTAGCCATCATGGCCAACATGGGTCCTGAAATTGGTGCATGCCTATTTCTTTCTTGAAGAAACCACATGTACAAAGCTTCTTCCACTTCTGGATGTTCAGCTTTCTTGAGTGTCTGTCTCTTGCCTGGCCTGCAGTCAGTAGTTGACACCAACTTCTTGATCTTCTCGTGGTTTCTTTTAGTGTCATAAATTGTAGATCGGCCTACGCCGTATTCACTTGCTAAACTACTGAAAGTTTCATTGCGATTTAAGCGGTCTAAAATATCACATTTTTCTTTAATTGTCAATGTTTTGTGCTTTCGCTTCTGAGTTTGTGATGACATTACTAGGTACTACACTTAATACACAATGAATAAATATACTAAGTGACATATAAATCCGAACACCCAGTTTCAATGGTTTTATTTTAATAAAAGTTGGTGAGTGTATTTATCTTACTGTAAATAACATGTGAAAAAATTTTCAGCCTTATCAGTTGGACATTCCGGTTTGTATACTGCTTTTTTTTAATACACTAACGCTCTAAAAGAATATTTCAGCCGCAGTAAAGAATCAACGTTGGCGGATTTTGGTTATTGACATCCTTTACAATCGGTTACGATGCCTAGAGTACGGAGACCTGTACGATTTCGTCAACTTAGTGAGTTTGATAGGGGCCGTATAGTGGGACTTCGGGAAGCTGGACTTTCTTTTCGGGCAATTGCAGTTAGAGTGCAAAGAAGTGTAGACACTGTGGTTAGGTGTTGTCAGGCATGGCTTCGAGAAGGCCGTACGCAAAGAGCAAGGGGCACTGGACGCCGCCGTAGAACAACAGACCGTGAAGGTCACCGTCTAAGATGATTGGCCTTAAGGGACCGTTTCTCCACTACCAGGTCCATTGCAAATGAATGGTTTGCAGAACACGGAAGACCTATTGGCATGCGAAGTGTTTACCGATGAATGAGAAGTTTTGGCTTGTTTTCATACTGGCCACACTGGGTCCTCCCTTTAACTCGAGAACACCGACGTAATCGCCTTGAGTGGTGCAGACAACGGTCACTCTGGGATCAGGAGTGGAACAGTATTGTCTTTAATGACGAGTCTCGATTTTGTTTAGGCATGCACAATGGTCGTGCCAGAGTTAGAAGGCGACGTGGTGAAAGGAGGAATCCACAGTTTTTTGTTGAAAGACATGTTCATCACACTGTTGGAGTTATGGTTTGGGGTGCTATAGCTTATGGTTCCAGGTCACCTTTAATCTTCATCAGAGGTAACATGAACGCGCAGCGTTATATCCACGAAGTTCTAGAACCCCATCTTTTACCTTATCTGGACACCCTGGCAGATCCAACTTTCCAACAAGATAATGCCCAACCACATGTTGCAAGAGTCATAATAGACTTCTTTCAACATAATGGTGTCACATTGTTACCATGACCACCAAGATCTCCCGACTTATCCCCAATTGAGCACGTGTGGGATATGATGGGTAGGAGATTGCTCAATTTGCAACGTCCTCCGCAGACTCTAGAAGCACTTCGAGAGGAGTTGGTGGTTGCCTGGAATGAGATACCACAGGAGGACATTGACCACCTGATCAGACGCATGCTAAGCGCGTTGGAGAATGCGTAGCACATCAGGGTGCATCCACACATAATTATAGGTCAAAGGGCTTTAAAGCAGTGCAATCGTTTTGAAATTTTTATCATTTACTTATTATGCTTCATTAAGTACTTATACAAAATTTTATTAAAATAAAACCATTTAAACTGGGTGTTCGGATTTATATGTCACTTAGTATAGTAAACAATGAACGCACGCTAGGCCGTACCGCTATCACCAGTAGTCAAATTCAAACTAAATAAAACAATGTTACGCATCGAGCACGATAGCGGTGGCGCGTACAAGTTGTAACCTTTTCAAACCTGCGTGATCTACATTAGCGAAGATTGTCAAATACGTATGTACGTATATGTACATAATACATATTCAAAGACATGTCGGATTGCAGGGGGCGCCGGATTAGACAGGGGCCGGATTAGCGGGGGTCCACTGTATCTTCAAAAAACAAAAACTCTTACAGGAGCATACAGCGCATTATTACTTGACAAGCTGAAGGCGGAGCTTGCGGAAAAACGGCCACATTTACAGAAAACGAAAATCGGCATCGTCTCACACATCATAGGGTGTTATGGCGAAAATCCACGAATTACGGTTGAAACTGCTTGACTATCCACCTTCCTCACCAGATTTAGCCCCAAGAGACTTCGTTTTGTTCCCTCATCTAAAAATTACGCTCGGAGGACAGAGATTTCAAATGAAGAGGCAATTACATTCGTGAACAATCATTTCGCAGAGAAAAACGCCGAGTACTATTTGGTTGCAGAAATGGGAGCTGGGAGAAGTAGAAGTGTGTAGAGTTACAAGGAGACTATGTTGAAAAATAAAAAAAAATCAGAAAAAATGTCTTGTACCTTTGATAGGTCGGAAACTTTTCAGACCACCCTCGTACACTTTAGTTATCAATATAATAATTGAATTGTATTCCTTTTTGCTAGTTCATCACTTTTGGTTTATATTTTTTTTTATTCTCCGACTACCACGAAGGCCTAAGGCCTAAACACCCATTGGCGAGGGAACACGTGTGCATGCAACATGCACACATTTTGGCTCCGCCTACGAGATCCGCCGGGTGGTACCTCCACGTTCGACAGTCAGAGACCGTCTACCGCCTATGGACAATCACAATATCCATAGAAAAGAGAAAAATTTCTCCTGGGACGGGAATCGAACCCGCACAGCGCACGGCGACTGATCAGGAGACCGAAGAGTCTACTACTGCGGCCACCGCTGCTGCCTGATCGCATATTAACGATTTTATCTCATTTCTCAGTTACAACAAAACATACACTGTGATTCCGGTTCGGTCCGTGTACGTTATTGTCGGAACCAAATATACTAAGTGACATATAAATCCGAACACCCAGTTTAAATGGTTTTATTTTAATAAAATTTTGTATAAGTACTTAATGAAGCATAATAAGTAAATGATAAAAATTTCAAAATGATTGCACTGCTTTAAAGCCCTTTGTGCTACGCATTCTCCAACGCGCCTAGGCATGCTTCTGATCAGGTGGTCAATGTCCTCCTGTGGTATCTCATTCCAGGCAACCACCAACTCCTCTCGAAGTGCTTCTAGAGTCTGAGGAGGACGTGCTCAATTGGGGATAAGTCGGGAGATCTTGGTGGCCATGATAACAACGTGACATCATTATGTTGAAAGAAGTCTATTGTGACTCTTGCAACATGTGGTCGGGCATTATCTTGTTGGAAAGTTGGATCTGCCAGGGTGTCAAGTTAGGGTAAAAGATCGGGTTCTAGAACTTCGTGGATATAACGCTGCGCGTTCATGTTACGTCTGATGAAGATTAAAGGTGACCTGGAACCATAAGCTATAGCACCCCAAACCATAACTCCAACAGTGTCAGATGAACATGTCTTTCAACACAAAACTGTGGATTCCTCCTTTCACCACGTCGCCTTCTAACCCTGGCACGACCATCGTGCATGCCTAAACAAAATCGAGACTCGTCACTAAAGGCAATACTGTTCCATTCCTGATTCCCGAGTGACCGTTGTCTGCACCACTCAAGGCGATTACGTCGGTGTTCTCGAGTTAAAGGGAGGACCCAGTGTGGCCGGTATGAAAACAAGCCAAAACTTCTCATTCGTCGGTAAACACTTCGCATGAAAATAGGTCTTCCGTGTTCTGCAAACCATTCATTTGCAATGGACCTGGTAGTGGAGAAACGGTCCCTTAAGGCCAATAATCTTAGGCGGCGATCTTCACGGTCTGTTGTTCTACGGCGGCGTCCAGTGCCCCTTGCTCTTTGCGTACGGCCTTCTCGAAGCCATGCCTGACAACACCTGACCACATTGTCTACACTTCTTTGCACTCTAACTGCAATTGCCCTAAAAGAAAGTCCAGCTTCCCGAAGTCCCACTAAACGGCCCCTATCAAACTCACTAAGTTGACGAAATCGTACAGGTCTCCGTACTCTAGGCATCGTAACCGATCGTAAAGGATGTCAAGAACCAAAATCCGCCAACGTTGATTCTTTACTGCGGCTGAAATGTTCATTTTTAGAGCGTTAGTGAGTTAAAAAAAGCAGTATAAAAACCGGAATGTCCAACTGATAAGGCTGAAAATTTTTTCACTTGTTATTTACAGTAAGATAAATACATTCACCAACTTTTATTAAAATAAAACCATTTAAACTGGGTGTTCGGATTTATATGTCACTTAGTATAATTTGTTTTTACAACGAAGTTTCTACACATACTGCCACAGTTATCGGGGTCACAATTGTCTATACCTGAAAAAGAACTAAGGGAATTGAAACATTTAACTGTTCTAGTAGATATTTTATTTACACAATATGTTTTACAAATCAGTTCAATTTACAATGTTTATTCTAAAAAAACTTAAATAATGATTAACATTAAATACTTCATTATCAAATTTACATAATCCATAATTAATTAATATTACAACAGGCATTCCACTCAAATAGAAGTTTCAATTTCCGCACCTAATACGTTAATTCATATATATTAGTCAATGTTTTTTATTTTTTATCACATTAGTTATGGAAAAAAAACATACCATTTCGTATGTGAAACAGATGACGTTTTTGTACCTCAGATTAGAAGATAGTGCCACCGTACGTGCATAATGTTGCAACCATTGGTCTAAATTTTGACTTGTACCTTGTAGTCAACAACAATGGAAACGCTGAATTCATAATCCTTTAGCAATGAGATAACTTTGAGAACAAGGAAGCTTCATTGTAGCCTGGGAAGCACCCAAATGTCTTAGGTAAAAGTGATGCCTTGGACAAATTAATGAAAGTCTAGGAGACTCCTCATATAAAACAATTTTTAATGGAATCAACATCTAGATTTTGTTCTGGAAGCTACCGATTACTCAGGGGATTTTGCACGTTTATCTTATTTTGTCTGTATTACTAATAAAAACATAAATGCATAAATAAGTGATTTACGTTTCAACTTGTTTAACAACTCATCAGACCTATAAAAGTGCATTTCCGTTTTGACTATTTTATCAGCACACTTTATTTAGGGTAGGTACCAGTAAATTTAAGTTTATTTTCTACTATTTTTATAGTTGACTATTCTTCTAATTGCACTTTAGTTTAATTAATAAAGTTACTTGACTGAGAATGTGAAAAAGTAAGCTATACCATTTTCTGGAAGACAACTTTATGGTAACACACTCAGATACTTAGCAGATCCACCAAAGCTGGTTCAACCAAGAAAACTGACAACAACAAATCAAGATACAGATGGATTGGACATAAAAGTAGTGGTCAGATAATTATTAAATACACGGTAGCGAATATATGTAACTGACTGATTTAAATTGCGCGCCATTTTTGGTACATGCATTTCAGTACGTTTTACTTAAATGATGAGTCGATTGCTGCCACGATTCGGAAGCTACAAGATTTCGGTCTAAATAATGTGCCCAGTGTACCATTCGTCAGTTGATGCGGAAATTTGAATAAACAGGCGAAGTTGAAGACTTGCCAAGGTCGGGCCGTGTTCGTATTCCGGAAAATATCGAGAGAGTTCGTGAAAATGTAATGAAGCGCCCTGAGACGTCTACCAGACATCGCTCTCAAGAACTGTGTAATCGTCGTAGATCATTGTGCACTATTCTAAAAAGAGACTTGCATTTGCGGCCACACAAAATTCAGTTGACCCAAGAACTACAGCCTAGTGATCATGCAATACCCAAAATAACTATTTTTACCGACAACTGATCATGAGCGATGAAGCCCAATTCGATATGATCGGATTTGTTAATAAGCAGAATTGTCGTATCTGTGCATTAGAGAACTCTCGTGTCATCCATCAACGACCACTACATCCTCGTCGACTCACAGTTCGATGCGGTGTTTGGTATGGAGGTGTCATTCATGTTCTTTGAAGACGCTGCATCTTTCTTTCTCCTCAAATCCAACAATTTAACCTGCAGAACATGTGAAAAGATGGAGAACTTTGTATTACACGGCACTGTACTGTTACACAGCTTCAAAATGGCGTTCCACATCGCCCTCCATTCAATTAAAAAAAAAATGTTCTAAGATGGATCCCAGCCGCAATTTTGAAATTTTCGATTAACTTGACGTTAAAATTCTATCATCCCGTATTTCAACTGGCTAACCTGACTCAAAGGCGCTGTACACAACATCTGACCACCCAATTTCATTGTCGCAAAACCAACACTACCACTTTGTACTTCTGTACACTTAATAACTAAATCTCATCCATACACAATCATTCACATTTGCACCATATTTATTCTCTTTCTTCTTTGAGCTGGTGATGTCTATTTTCCGCTATAATGGCTGCCCATGTGCGAAGGGGGCCCCCTAGAATGCTTGCTGTAGCCCCTACTGCCAGGCCTGGAATGCACGATGGCATAGTGATCGCTATGGGAAGATACTGATCTGGTACTGTTCATGGTGCTACCTCCGGAGGTGTAGCCTTTTGGGTGCTGAGGAGCTCCATTTAGGGAATATCTGTGAAAAAATGTGAAATTACTTTCTTTACGGACTAATTCATGATGCTTCCGTCCATCCGAGCAAAAGACAGCCAACTATGGAAAGCTGTTTCATGCTTCTTGGCTACTCATCAGTATAGTCTAGGCTTGGTCCCTCGTCTCTGGGCAAACAAACGAAAAGATCGCAACTATCCTCTATCTCGGAGGTACGGTTTATTGAAGTAAGACAGCACAAAGCGCCATCTGTCACATCAGAATTGACCACTGCGGAGAACGCATAACTGCTATTAGTTGGAACTCTTAAGAATATCACTTCGCCTTTAATATTCCAGTCACCACGTAACTGCTAGATGGCTGACGATACTGGCTGTAAAGTATGTGTGATCTACTTGCCATTGAATAAACTAAACATGATGCCAGCGCCATCTAGCAGTCACGTGATTACTGAGCTATCGAACGCGAACTGTGATTCCTAACAGTGGACGATTCTGGTGTGATAGATGGCGCTTTGGACTGTCTCATTTCGATTATGTCTCCAAAAAGGTACACTACGAGATTATTTTTATCGAAGTACGAACTCTAAACCACTGGAGCCTTTTTTCGCAGACTCGTTGAAAAAATGTATCGTCGCTTTTTATGTGCCTATAACACTGATCAACAGCCAAAAAATATCCTAAATAAAATCAACAAAATATTACTATTTTTAATGTGCTAAAACCGGAATGAAACTTATTTTTTCAATATTAGTTCAAGTTTTAGAGATACGGTAATTATATGTGTTCCTGCTGTGACAGTGTTAATATACTGTAATTCACAAGAATGCACGTGCTACATTTTTATATTCGGCAAGGAAAGATGATGTAATCGGCATGATTGTGTTACGTTATACATACGTGTACATTATATTGTTTTATATTAGCCATTTTTTCCTCAGTTGGCTGACAGCGTTCATGCAAGATGTCTCGAAAGTGTGTAAACAATCCAGATCAGTTTTGTTACGTGTGTGGTGATGTGACTTTTGCGTCTCAGAGACGGTCTATTACTCCACTAATAACAAAGGCATATCAGCTTTATTTCGGTTGTAAACTAGGTGATCAAGACAAACAGTGGCCACCGCACATCTGCTGTAATACATGTGATTCAAGTCTGAGGAGCTGGTTAAATGGCAAAAAACGGTCTATGCGCTTTGCTGTCCCAATGGTTTGGAGAGAGCCTACAAATCATATTAATGATTGTTACTTTTGCATGATACCTTGTGTTGGACAAGCCACAGGTGTGTCCAAGAAAAAAAAATCTGTTATTAACTATCCAAACATACCATCTGCGATGAGACCTGTGCCTCACAGTGACGAAAATCCTATTCCAAAACCCCCAGAATCCTACACTTGCGAATCAGAAAACGAATCAGATCATGGCGATCGAGTGATTCGTCAGGAAGAAGATATGCCATCAACGTCAAGAGATCCTGATTTTATACCGAGCTCGTCATGCCACCAACCGCACAAAATAACACAGTCAGAATTAAATGATCTCGTAAGAGATTTAGAACTTCCAAAATGTAAGGCAGAGTTACTTGGATCAAGACTGCAGCAGTGGAACTTGTTAGAAGACGATGTTTCGGTATGTGTTTTTCGTAAACCCCACAAAGACTTAGAACCATTTTTCAATATGGAGAATAACTTGGTTTTCTGCAGTAACATTAACGGCTTACTGGCGGCTTTAAATATAAACTATAACCCAGAAGAATAGAGATTGTTTATAGACAGTTCAACATTGAGTTTAAAGGCAGTGTTATTGTATATTGGAAATATTTTACCATCTCTTCTTGTAGGGTATGCAGTTCACATGAAAGAATCATATGACAATATGAAGTACCTATTGACATGCATAAAATACGATGAGCACCAATGGCATATTTGTGGTGATTTGAAAGTTGTTGCACTTTTACTTGGGCTGCAGCTAGGCTACACAAAGTTTTGCTGTTTTTTGTGTGAATGGGACAGTCGGGCAAAGGCACTTCATTACACCAGACAAAACTGGCCTGTTCGTCAATTCCTAGAGCCAGGTCAAAAAAATGTACAGCATATGCCATTAGTAGATTCGAAAAAAAATTTATTACCATCACTGCTTATCAAGTTGGGCCTAATGAAAAACTTTGTCAAGGCATTAGATAGAGATGGGTCAGCTTTTCAATACCTGCGTCAGAAATTTCCAAGACTAAGTGAGGCAAAGGTAACAGAAGGTATTTTTGTTGGGCCACAGATTCGAAATATTTTGAAAGATACACAGTTTGAAAACACTTTAACAGGTATTGAAAAAACTGCTTGGAATGATTTCCGTCTGGTGGTCACTAATTTCTTGGGAAATAGAAAAGCTGACAACTAAAAAACCCTTGTCAAAAATATGCTGTCATCGTATCAAAAGATGGGCTGTAATATGTCTCTTAAGATACATTTCCTACACTCACACCTGGACTTTTTTCCTGACAATTGCGGAGCCGTAAGTGATGAGCACGGCGAACGTTTTCATCAGGATATTTCAACAATGGAAAAAAGGTACCAGGGAAAGTGGAATCCTTCCATGCTTGCAGACTACTGTTGGACTCTTGGTAGAGATGCTCCAGAAACGATCCATAAAAGAACAGCAAAAAGACAGCGCATACAGTGATTCTTATAAGTATATGAATCTTGTTACTTTTTTTAATATATCCTTAAAAATAAAAAGTTTTTTTTCTAAACCGCAACTAATTTTTTTATTTCATTGTCATTTTTTGGATTCAGCGCCCCAAAATTAACAAAGAAGTGCACTTTTCCCACAAGATACAATTAAAAAACTAAAATTTGTTGTCCAGTGTAATCTAAGATGGCTGTTAGGTTGCGGTAAGTTGATGTATTGGGTTGTTTAAAATCGTCTCCCACACATTGAGAAAAGTTTCGAATCCTTTGTAAGTTAGAGCAAAGCACACTTGATCTGTAAATGTGCCAGCTGAATGCATAGAGTATTGAAATTAGTGCGAAAAAAAAACCTGTGATACCTGAGTATCATCCAGTTCTTCATTTTTTTAAAACCATTTGTCAGTGTATTGACGTAAAATGTATTTTTTTTAAAAAACACCAAATATATTTACTAATCCAGATTGATGATTTGACAAATGATTTGAAATAGAGTTTTTGATAGCTGGTATAGATTATTTGAATCTTGTGTTTCTTTTCGTTCGAGTGCTGAAAGACCTCTCAGGAATTTGACTACACCGGGCGTTTCAAATTGAACTCTCAGAAAATACCACCTAAAAAGTATCGGAATTCCTTGGATTTCCGGATAGAGACGGAAAAAACTGAATTTTCCCAAAATTACTACTATTTTTTCTGACTTTATTTAAGTCAGGATTTCAAAATGAAAATCAAATTAACTCTGCCACTTTTTCTCCTCTACATGCATTATTAGAATTTCAGTATGACGTTACGTTAAAATTATTTTTTCTTATGGACGCCATATTGGATTTTTTCACAGGTAAATAGGGCTTTTAATTCTGATTCCCGAAATGTTTAATATACTATAATATTGACTTATACATAATTAAGTTCTCTGTCACGGAATTTTTTAAGTATGCTTTGTATTTATCAAATACTCAGTTGTTTCATAATATACTAAGTGACATATAAATCCGAACACCCAGTTTAAATGGTTTTATTTTAATAAAATTTTGTACAAGTACTTAATGAAGCATAATAAGTAAATGATAAAAATTTCAAAATGATTGCACTGCTTTAAAGCCTAGGCATGCTTCTGATCAGGTGGTCAATGTCCTCCTGTGGTATCTCATTCCAGACAACCACCAACTCCTCTCGAAGTGCTTCTAGAGTCTGAGGAGGACGTTGCAAATTGAGCAATCTCCTACCCATCATATCCCACACGTGCTCAATTGGGGATAAGTCGGGAGATCTAGGTGGCCATGGTAACAATGTGACATCATTATGTTGAAAGAAGTCTATTGTGACTCTTGCAACATGTGGTCGGGCATTATCTTGTTGGAAAGTTGGATCTGCCAGGGTGTCAAGATAGGGTAAAAGATGGGGTTCTAGAACTTCGTGGATATAACGCTGCGCGTTCATGTTACCTCTGATGAAGAATAAAGGTGACCTGGAACCATAAGCTATAGCACCCCAAACCATAACTCCAACAGTGTGATGAACATGTCTTTCAACAAAAAACTGTGGATTCCTCCTTTCACCACGTCGCCTTCTAACCCTGGCACGACCATCGTGCATGCCTAAAAAAAATCTAGACTCGTCACTAAAGACAATACTGTTCCATTCCTGATCCCAGAGTGACCGTTGTCTGCACCACTCAAGGCGATTACGTCGGTGTTCTCGAGTTAAAGGGAGGACCCAGTGTGGCCGGTATGAAAACAAGCCAAAACTTCTCATTCGTCGGTAAACACTTCGCATGCCAATAGGTCTTCCGTGTTCTGCAAACCATTCATTTGCAATGGACCTGGTAGTGGAGAAACGGTCCCTTAAGGCCAATAATCTTAGGCGGCGATCTTTACGGTCTGTTGTTCTACGGCGGCGTCCAGTACCCCTTGCTCTTTGCGTACGGCTTTCTCGAAGCCATGCCTGACAACACCTAACCACAGTGTCTACACTTCTTTGCACTCTAACTGCAATTGCCCGAAAAGAAAGTCCAGCTTGTCAGGATGTCAAGAACCAAAATCCGCCAACGTTGATTCTTTACTGCGGCTGAAATATTCATTTTTAGAGCGTTAGTGAATTAAAAAAAGCAGTATAAAAACCGGAATGTCCAACTGATAAGGCTGAAAATTTTTTCACTTGTTATTTACAGTAAGATAAATACATTCACCAACTTTTATTAAAATAAAACCATTTAATCTGGGTGTTCGGATTTATATGTCACTTAGTATATCATCGCCAAGTGTTTCTTCAAAACTAGGCATAGGTGAACGGTCCCTATTTCCGATTTTCATGATATGATATTGTAAAAATATCGAAACCGATGCAGACATCTTGCATTCAAATACTACTAAACTTCGGCTGAGGTGAAATGTAAGATAACGCTTGTTATATTCATTAAATGGACAAATTATCTGAATCTTCTTTAAATTTAGTTATTGGGAAATAAATTTGGTTCGATAAAGTCAATGTATGTCATGTTATACATTTTCGGAATATGAATTAAAAACTATATTCACCTGCTTAAAAATCCATAAGAAAAAATAAAGTTGATTGAGGACAAGAGACCAAACGTCATATTAAAATTCTAATTATGCCATCTCGTAGAGGAGAAAACGTGGCCATGTGTGTGGTTTTTATTTTATAATCCCATCTTGATAAAAGCGATTTTGAGAAAATTCATTTTTTGCGTCTCTCCCGGGAAATACTCAGAATTGCGAAAGCTCATCAGTGGTATTTCCTTAGTTACATAAGTGGGCAACTTTTCCCCAATTGGAGCGACTCTTACCTCTCTCTTACCGTTTTCAGGATCCCAATGGTGAGAGTCGAATTTGAAACACCCGGTAAGTATATTCATACTTTTCATACCCGACAAAAGCACACTGTAAAAATAGTAATGGAAATACTTATTTCGTTACACTAGAATTTATCGCATGCCAACTGTGTCATGAAACCATCAAACCCTTCGTCTCTGAAAGTAACTCAGACCACATCTATGAAATTTTTGTATTTTATTTATATATTTTAAAGTGTCATCGATATTTTTCTTCTTCATTTAATTTTAAAGGCTCAAGGTTCGCAATTTTTTCATCTTTGTCCAAAATTCACCCATTTTCCAATATTTATTTACAGTAGTATTTTTACAGGAGCGCATAGACGCAACACTTACTACTTCTAATCTATAATAAAACGCATTGAGCCAAACGGATATAAAAGCGAACGTTTTGCGCCAGTGCGCTCACAACGAAAACAAAAGTTTAAGTCTCATTATAATTGTGCACCCATTTGTTTCAATTTTTGTTTCTAGTTATAACCATGCAGTCATACAAAGATTGTAAGTTAAATATTCGAAAATGAGTAAATTTTGGACAAAGCATTTGCGAACTATTGGGTTTTAAAAAGTAACCCAGTGCTAAAATAAAAAGAACACTCATTCATATCATATTTCTCATCCATTAATCACGATCAATAGCAATGCATATTATTTACCTAGATCCGTACTGACTCCCATGCCAGCTTCGGTATGGATCGTAGTCTTCGATTATACTCGGCTCTTTTTCGATTACCTCCGTTCTGGCACAGGCACACGTCATTGCTGAACACAGGAACACATTGACGATCAACATCAACAAGAAGAGGATTCCCAACGCGATGGCCAGCCATAACAACCATTGGGGATGCACGCCACCTGCAAAAACATGGTATTATTTTAAAATGGAATACGTTTTTAAAATTGTGGTTAGAATAAATACTTACTAAACAGTAATCAAAGTAAATATTTATCTTCAAGAATGTATTTCTTATACCTATACCTAGCCGCCTTACGTCGTTCAATAAATTTGCAGCAATTTTTTAACTTTAAGAAGTTGGAGTGTGTAAACATAAAAATTGTTGCCAATTCCATCATAGCAATAAATTTATGCATAAATTGCTAGACTAGAGCTTGTTCTAATTTTTCGTTAATTTTTTGGGGCATTCTGGTTACTATTGATTATTTTCCTTAGATGCCAACCTTCGTTATTTGACGCGTTTACGTTTTGTGATTAATTATAGTCCTGATATCTAGTTCTGCTTGGCGCTTTGGTTTTAATTTAGGATTTGATATTTTAACGAACAATCAGCATATAAATATACAGCCAACTTTTTATTGGTTGGATTTCTTATACATAGATTATATTTTGTCATTTTTTTCCTGAAGTTGGTATTATAGAAAGTTACTATATGTGTTGGTGTGCTTGACTTGAATAAATTTCACTATGTAATTTGGCTATCTATTACCTGGAAGCAATTCATAAATTTATTTGAGTATGTAAAGCGGCCATTATCTGAAAAATGGCCTCAGGTTGACTCAATGCTGTAATCAGTTCGTAAAGGAATATGTCCAGCACAACTAGGCCCTTCTAAGAAAACGCGCAAGTATAACTAAAAATTAAATGGTGCAGGTCAGTCAAAGAGGCTCATACAATTTAAATTTGCGTATATAGGAGGGTGGTCCCAGAAGTACCCGGCCTGACCTAGAGATGGCGATAGCTGTTTGAAACATATCATTGTATTAGAAAGTATGCAACCTACAAAGCATATGTGCCAAGTTTGAAGACGCCACGTTGTTTAGTATTTGTTTGGCAGCCATCAATACTGAACGTTTTCTGTGAATTTGTGAAAATGGAGAAAATGGTCATCGTTATGTGGTACGATACTTTTATTTCAAATGCCTCAGCCCAACCAATATATAAGCTGAACTGGATTCTACTCTGAGTGAGTCTGCTCCTTCGTTTACAACAGTAAAATATTGGGTAGCAGAGTTTAAACGAGGCCGTATTAGCTGCCAAGACGAGCATCGCAGTGGTCGACCAAATGAGGTGACGACTCCAGAAATGGTGAAGAAAATTCACAAAGCGGTACTGAATGATCTTCGACTGAAAGTGCGCGAGCTAGCAGACATAGTAGGCATTTCAAAAAGTGCGGTTCATCGCATGTTATCTGAAAATTTGGACATGGGAAAGCTGTGTGCAAGATGGGTGCCGCGATTGCTCACAATCGAGCAAAAATAGTGCCGTGAAGATGTTTCAATTGAGTGTTTAGCGAAGTTTCACAGCAACAAAGCAGAATTTTTGCGTCGTTTCATAACCATGGATGAAACGTGGGTATTATGCGAACTTATTGCAACGTTTGAGCGATGAAATGAAGCAAAAGGGGCCGCATTTGGTTAAGAAGAAAGTGTTGTTTCATCAAGACAATGCAGCAGCTCACAAATCCGTTATTGAAGTGGCCAAAATTAACGAATTACAGTTTGAATTGCTACCTCATGCACCCTATTCACCAGATTTAGCCCCCTCGGATTATTTTCTGTTTCCAAACTTGAAAAAATGGTTCAGTGGTCAAAGATTTTCCAACGATGAAGAAGCGATGTTGGCAGTTAATGGCTATTTTGAGGAGGAAGACAGTTCTTATTTTAAAAAAGGTATCGAACTTATTGAACATCGCTAGGACAAGTGTATAGAGCTCAAAGAAGATTATGTTGAAAAATAGATACATTTTTTTACAAAATTTTTGTGTTTTCTTCGTTGGGTCGGGTACTTCTGGGACCACCCTCGTTCTGTGGGTTCTGTGTACAATTTTGGGGCGTTTTAAGATTTTCCCCTCTTTAAAAAACTATGCTTCCCCTCGCCCAAGTATGCTTCTCTTGCCGATAAATGACCCTTGCCCTCCCCCTGACCGAAATTCCTGCGGGCACTGACTTGATCGTTGCTATGACTAATCCTACGTGGATGACGATATTGACTTTAACAGCATTACGGCGTAGTATCGATACCTGACTATTTTCAGGGAATCTACGAGTGAAATATGTCTAATAGGTGAATAGAGTTGCCGGGGCTGGAGGCGTATTAAAAACGAAAATCAAGTAATTAAGATATACCCTCCGCCACATCCAACTTTTAACCTCTAAAAAAATTTTTCAGTTAATGATCAGGAGTCTCTGCAACGTAAAACACAAAGTTTGAGTGACAGACAGACAGAACGACGGAAATAAATGGTATGATTTTTCGTGATGAACATGTCATAAGACATCCAAAAAACATAATCGTTTTTGAAATTTTTCGCAGTTACAATACTTCCTCGTTAGTGGGTGAAGCATGGAAACGTTATAGGCTTCGAGGCATATTTTTGAAATGATTTTCAAACGATTTCCAACTGTCATTTTCAGATGACCAAATTAATTTTCAAAAAAACATCGCACAGCTGTATACGTCAATCTAACATGGTTAACTGTTTCAAACTATCCATAACCGTTAGAAATTCGTTGCCGGAACAAGCCCTACATACTACCTATTAGTTTTAACCCTCGTCTCGATAAATGATTGGTTGATTAGCCAATTTGAATAATGTTCGCACGAAATGAGATCGTACTTGTTCCTAGCGTTCGAGAATAGATCTCTGGGGGGTGGTACAGAATTACTTGTGCAAAGCGAAAATCATGCAAGCAATAATGTCATTGAAAATACGGGGTGTCCGCAATGTTGGGATTTTCCTTTACACGACGTATAGATCTTGAAAACATAAGCAATTTACCATATACATCAATGTCTTAAGGGAGCCGAGATAAAGGGCTCTGCAACATCAAAAATATCTGAATACCGTCCTGTAGCCGCGACCCGCGACATCACCGAGTGGTACAAGGTCACTGGCTCGACCCGACGACAGAACTGGGTCGGGGTCAGTGTGTCAGGTCAGTATGCAACCTTCAACCGACGGTTACGGTCACGCGTGTAGAGGGAAACGAACCCGTTGAATCGATTGCGTTTCAAAAAAAAATAATAATAATGGCACACTCATACACCAATAATGAACTCGTTGATATCTTGTTAATTTATGGCGAATGTCTTCAAAATGGTACAGAATCTTCCCGAGTGTATGCAGATCGTTTCCCTAGACGACATCATCCAAGGCCCCGCAGATTTGTGTACCTGGTCCAGAGAGTCAGGGATACGGGCCATTTGGAGGGATTTCGAGGTGGGCACAGTGGGAGGTCTAGACAACCACGAATGGTGCAAGTTGAGGAAGAACTACAGAATCGCGTAGACGAGAATCCCTCAACAAGCACTAGAGACGTGGCTAGAGAAGTGCAAGTATCAAAAACTAAAGTGTGGCAAACGCTGCGTGAAGAGGGGCTGTATCCGTTTCACGTCCAACGTGTACAAGCCCTTCAACCTGACGATTTTCCAGCAAGAGTGCGGTTTTGTGAGTGGTTGTTGCATCAACATGACAATAATCCGGACTTTTTGAACTGCATATTGGTGACAGACGAATCTACGTTCACGCGTAATGGGGTGAATAACTTTCGCAACACTCATGTTTGGTCAGTAGAAAATCCGCACGCTGTCCGTCGGGCACATTTTCAACAAACATTTTGGGTGAATGTTTGGGCTGGCATGGTATGCTCATTGGACCATTTATTCTCCCAAATCGATTGGACGGGATGCAATACCTAGACTTTTTACGCAACATTTTGACTTCCTTGTTAGAAGATGTGCCATTAAGTGTAAGACAATCAATGTGGTTTCTGCACGATGGTGCACAGCCCCATTTTAGATGCGAAGTGCGTGAGTTTTTGAATGAATTATTTCCGAATAGGTGGATCGGACGTAATGGACCCGTAGCGTGGCCTCCGCGATCTCCAGACTTATCACCATGTGGTTTTTTTCTTTGGGGAGAAATGAAACGCTTAGTGTACAAAAGTGCATACGGTTGACGAACTTCGTCTTAGAATTGAACAAGCTGGTGCTTTCATTCGGGAGAGGGACTCCATTCTCAAAGCCTGCACCGATGCTTGGCTACGTCGTGCACGCACCTGTGTTTTTGAATCAAACGGCGATAACTTCGAACAATACCTATAAAGTACGTTTACCTAAAAACTGAAAACGCGGCAACGCCGTCATATTTGTTACCTCTGTTTGTGGTCTGCACCACCGCCTGCGTCTGCTCGGTAGCGCATCAGCTGATTTCATTTTCTGTTGGAGCGGTATGATTTCGGGCAGAGACGTACTTAGCCCTTCTCGTCAACTGGAGAGTGAGTACTTTTTCCTTAATTTTTTTTACTTGGTCGCCCTCGTTTCACTACACATTACCTTTGTTATTTCAAGGGTAGTTGTTTCTGAAAAGGACAACCCCAACTTTGCGGACACCCTGTACGTTTTTGTTTTGATGTACTTCTTGACTTTGTGGAACATTTTTCTCCATCATATACGATCTCTCAAGTTCAAGTTTATTACAAATTACAAACTGTCGTAGCAAATTATTATCACACAATGTATTATTACCTTCACATAGCTCTGATGTGAGAGGAGCTTCTCCAGGATCTACAACAAAAGCACTGGTTGCTGCCATTAGAAGCCCTTGGTCGTCTGAGAGAGGTAGTCGGAGATCACTGCTTGTACATGAGGGGTGGACGCAAGGGCCTTTGCAAAGCCCTACATCACACTGAAATACAAGAAATCAGATTGAACATATATAAGGATAAATAATTCGCAGCATTCATTTCAAGACATAAAAGGAGACCTAAGATGCAATAAATTTGGCCGCAACAGATTTGGATAGCTTTCAATTTTTGTGATTTTTCAATAATTACCCGAAATCAGACATTTGAGAAATTTCGATATGTAGCACCTTAATAGCTGCACAGATGCAAAAAATTTGCAATTATCGATTATTCGAATACAGCGATATTGTCTTTTATGGTTCTGTAAAGATGCAGTTGAGGCATACCGAAAATTAACATTGCTTTTCCAGTCACGAATTTTTCTGCGTCCTTGAGGTTACGAGTAAGCTACGTATGCAAAACATGTAACAAGGGTAACGACCAGGCATCAGGGAATGAATTATGCTGGAGAAGTTCTTCTAGCGAATAGTACATTCAGAAAAACTAGTAAGAGCCCCTTCCACTACAAAGATAAAAAACCAGGAGCTAGAAAGGAGAATTGTTTTTGAAAAATCAAAATATTCATTTGATATACGTACCTGTAAATAATAACATTCATTTGATGGACTGTTATTTGACCTATATTGGTTTGATTGGCTATTTGTTCAGAATTAAACTCTTTCACGCCTTTTTGAAAAGCTGACTCTAGGGCAAGTTTTTCTAGAAATTTAAACGTTCCTTGTATTAACAACTTTTAGAGTTAGTAGATTGTTCGATCATACATAATATAGGATGAAATTTGTTACACCTTATACATATTCCTTTTTTTGCTGTCTAACATCTACCAAGCTGATTAGGCGTGTTTTCCAGTAAATCTAAAAGAATAAGGGCAAATTTCACCAACAGCAGTCCGTTATTCTCCGCCTATAGGGTAACAGACCGTCAGATACAGCGAATGAGCTTCAAGTTCCAAACAAAAAATTTTAGCAACCAATAGCTTTGAAATGTTGAAAACAAAATACTGTCAAAGTATGAGATGACAACTTGTCATTGAAACATCACCAGCTTATTGAATATTAAGAAATTACATATATGTTAATTCACTCAAAATTTTAAGAAATGTTTGATTTTTGAATTAAATTCATGTTTTAATTACTGTTGTTGATTTTTTATTCATGTTTATATTATTTTCTTCAATTTTATCTGCGATACTGGGTGTTTTTTCCTATAAACCTCTTGCAGATAGCCATTAAAGGACCTACTTGATGACAGGCTACCAAAAGATATTGCTCGTTTCCAAACATTCATTCATTTACCTGCCGTTCATCAGAACAATTATTGCACCTTAGATTGATATTCCCACAAAACCATTCAGGTTTTTTGATATCCATACATCCATAAAGTCGAATATTTTTCGTTGTTCAGGAACTGAACAAAAATCCACACTATATTCACAGCGATTAAGAAATTCCCAAATATATGCCTTAAAGCTACCAGCAAACCTAAACCCTGCAAAAAAACTACAAATTTGCCATATGTTTCTATTTTCACGAGTACACATTCTAGGTTATATTTATGTTAGACATTATTTGAATTTGAATACAGCTGATTATTGCATTTCAAGGAGTGGCACATGTGTGAGATCTGTTAACTCTTGGTACCAGTCACAAAACATATACTCTGAAGGTTTAATTCCATGCTATTCAATGACAACACGGTGACTTTGTGGTTGTCAGCGGCCATTTTGTGAGGGTGCGACAGGGTTGCCAGATTGTGCATTAATATCCCATTTCACCCTCCTGGTCCCAGTAGAGTTTCGCCAACTGTTATGCTGTTATGCTTTATAAGACTAATCGTGACATTTGTCCCAGAATCATTGCACAACACTTGAAAAAATGCAAATGAAAATTTCTAATTATTTCCATGACGCCGCAAAATAGCTCCGTCGGTACCTTGGGTTATACATCTTGACAGTAGGGATGTTCGATACGATCCTATATTTAGAAGTATCAATACATTTCACGAGGATCGTCATCTTTCGATCCGGACTGTGTCAGAAAGAGTGACTACCATTTGGCTGCGATATTACCCTGCCAAATCAGACATATCTTTCATCATTTTCAAAGAAATTGTACAAAATCTTCAAATTTGTGAAGTTAGCGAGTTTCACTTCCAACGTTGTTACCAAACATACCCAAATCATCAGTTGCTGCCGTGATATTCATCCAGACCACTGCATCCCCACGGCTAGGTGACCTGTATGTTAAATTTGTATTGATAGGGCAGCGGGTCATGCTATAAATCATATGTCACAGTGTTTGTGCACTGATTGCAAGGGTTAGATGATACCAAAAATATTTCATAAATAGGAGATCTTTCCCATTCCGGATCGAACAATCTACCAAAGATGCTTATAATCATGCTACCTAGTAAATTTTCACGAAAAAAATTGAAAACCAGCAAATGTAAAAGATTCATTTCGCACCCTCCACCACGGGACGTGATCGTCGTTAGACTTGGCAACCCTGCGAGTGACAGATAAATATCCTCGCCAGTCAAAAAGACAAACAACAAACATTACTAGTTTTTTTGATTTTTGGACTTAAAAGACATTATTTGTGAAACATTTTTCATAATTTTTTGTCTATGTCCATAGTAATTGCATTATGCATCAGAGAGATGTAGGGATTGACACGTCTTACACAATTATCTGTGTTTTAGGATGGAGAGGACATAATGTTTTTATTGCTTTGAAGAAATTCATTAACCCATAAATTAATAAATGATTACTATTATGACGTAAAGGAAGATGAGGAATTGGATGGAATGTATTTTATATTCTATTTTCTTGTAAAACACAGACAGATCCACACTATTCAACAGATATGTAATGATAACTTTCAGTATATTGAAGTTGGTAAATTCGAGAGTGCCATGCATTAACAAACGTCCAAATCTGCTGCCAAATTTAACATCTAGAAAATCGACCTATTATTTGCGCATTCCCATTCGCTGAGGGGGATAACGGATTGTTAAATGTAAACCTATAACATATATCAAAATACATGAAAGTTGTCCTGTTTTTTCTGTACAAAAACATCATGTTGGAATCAAAAAGTGGTCTTGTTTATAATACAGTCGAATTTTCACGATTTTATTCAATATTTCAATAGAAATCACTAATATTCAGAGACCTTTGACAGCTTCTGTCAAATTGCATTTCGATAAGGTATTTTCCCATTGGTCCATAATATTAATGTTGGTGGAATCGGCCCTAAAAGTATTATATCGTCTGGAATTTAAAAGTGGAACAAGAAAATTACATTTATGCAATATATTGCAACAATCAATACGATTGTGCAATGTGTCGCGCACAAAATTAAGGGAGTACTTATCACGCCTTTTCCTGAGACTTTCTAGATCAAAGGCTTCTTCTAAGATTTTTGAGGGTAGCCGATTGGCAGGTAAATGATATTTTTCTTGAAATGTAGGTACTTCAGTACTCGTCGCTGGATATATTCAAGTTTATCTCTCCAAAAGTTATAGAGAGGCTGCCAAACAATTGATGCATATTCAAGATTTGTAAGCAATATAAAAGCTTAATTGTATTAACGTGATGTAGTTCACGACTATAGTGTATAATAAAGCCTAATCTTTTGTAACTCTCAGACATAATTGTCTCCGTATGATTGTTGAAGCAATACTTATTATTAAAAATCATTGACAATAATTAGCGATACCATAAACAAATGCAATTGTTTGAGTTTTGTTGGTATAACTGACCACATTGCCCTTCACAGCATTTTAAGGCAAGCTATTTTTGCGACACTAGCTGTTGCTATTGTATTGTAACTTTTCACAATTAGCAAGAGACCGAATTTGACGAAGATGCTTAAAATCGTCAGCGTAAACTAGAAATATAATTGAATGTCTGTACCATTCATAAACGCCATGAAGAGTGATGGCCCCAGGACAGACCCTTGAGGGACACCAAACGCAATAGAATATCTGAATAATATTGTTTGGATCAGGGATTAAGTTCTTCCCTCTTTTTTATATGGTTTTTCCACTTGAGCCTGGTGTCAAGGAACATACCTCAGTATTATACTTAGGGTTTGGATTCAGCGATATGATGGTACCATTAAGGCTTATTTAAGGAGGTTCTTGATGCAAACGCGGATCGATTTCAATTAAATACAATACGATATTGGTTTCTTACCTGAAAATGAACCTCGGAGCCATCAGGAAACCTGAACATCGAAAATAGTGGAGCATCTGCTACTCCTCTAATCTCGTCGTATCGGAAAGGACCCAGTATATTTTCGTCCGCGGGGCATCCCCTGTCGTCTACCAACAGAACACTACTGTTTTGCTTGTTGAATGCAAAACAATTCTTCACCCTGTAAAAATAATATTGAGAATATTTTAACATAAGGTGCTTCATTCGTAGATTATATACCAGCGTGTTACACGGTTTATCAGCTATGGACCCATAACAAATCCATTTTCAAAGACCCCCTTTATGAAAAAGTGGCTTTGTAGTATGAACTACCTCATGGACCTCCATAACATCTAGAAGCTGTGATTCCATCTTCAGTCAATTTAAGTTCTGAATCTTCGAACAGACATGACTATATTTACCATTCCGACGAATCCAAATCAGAATAGAACAAAACCCGCATGGGTATCATGTAAAAAACCTATAAAACGTCAAAAAAAAAAAACTATAATATGTCAACTTGCAGACTAGGTAGTTCTTAGGGCGCAAACAGTCATTCCACGTTTGCTCACTAGGATCGTTGTGAACGTCCATCTGTGGAGGAATCACTCAACTAAACTACGCATTATTGGTTGCATAGTTTTGTGAGGCTGAGTGATCCGGGTCAGTAGTTTTTATCTCTGAGAAGAAAGTTGGTTGAATAGTAAGATCGCATCCCTTAAATATTTGCATATCATTAAGGAACACCCTGTATGTATATATATATATATAGGTGAAAAATTAAAGCTTCCGCCTTTTGTTGGGTACTTCGACAAAATTTAAGCACATCACATCACCCACCGCTTAACATCAATCACACACATACTAGAAAGCCATTCAATAGAAGATGGGATGAAAAATCGTCTGCACAGGTTAGGTGACAAAATACTCACACTTGAGATATCTTCCTGCCACAGACAGTTGAAAAAACTTCATTCCATACTCAATTCACTCCAAAGTGACATAATTTCTTCCACTTCTCCCCTAATTTTTGATAATTTCAAATATAGACAACTCAGACATTACAATAAAATCTTTCATAACATAAAAAACTCTAATATTCGTAAGTTTGACAGATTGTTGAATGACACCAGAAAAACCTTGCTCAACACTCAACAAAATTGGATAAAAAATCTCAGTAATGTTGACATCCCTCATGACATTTTAAAATTTCTTTCCCTAGGGCCTAAGTTCAGTGTAGAGCCGATTGTTAACAATGACATTCCCATTAGATCAATCCTAGCTGATGTAGACACAATAGCATCCTCCATAGGTGATGACACTGAAAGAAACATTTTCACAACTCGTTCCACTAACCTCATCACTAACTATTATCATAGTAACAATCTTAATAAAAAGCATTCCTTTTATCACAACCTTTTAAACAAAACTAGAATATTTCAAAAACAACATTCTGAACTTATGGTTACAAGATCTGACAAAGGCAATGTTACAGTGATAATACTTAAATAACACTATTTAGATCTTTGCAACAATCTCATCAATGATGACCCATCATACCATGAAATCAATAGAGATCCCACACTTAAAGTGGAAAAGAAAAGTAATGACATTGTTAAGGAACTTCTCAGCACTGGACAAATAACCCAAGAACAAAAAAGAACTTTGACCACTTATAACTCTGTCCCTCCCAAATTCTATGCACTTCCGAAAATTCACAAACCCGTACTCTCAGTAAGACCTATAGTTGCATCAATAGGTTCAGCCACCCAGGCTTTGTCTTCATTAATATCGACAACACTAAAATCAGCACATACAGATAATGATTACTACATCAAAGACTCATTTGGGGTCTCTCGTCAGTTCAACAGATTGACAATACCAGCCGATCATATTATCACCAGTCTTGATGTGGTGTCGCTATTCAGCAATATCTATCTGGATGCATGTACAAGAACTATTAATAAAGACTGGAATGAGATCAGTCAACACTGCAACATATCTCTAGAATCTTTCACCAACATTATAACATTCCTTTTCCATAACAATTATTTCTCTTTCAACAACAAAATATATTCTCAAACACATGGTTGTCCTATGTCCTATTCTATCACCAATTTTGGCAGAATATGTCATGGATGATCTGCTTGATACTGTTATTCCGACACTACCCTATAACCTCTTCTTCATAAAAAAATACGTAGATGACATTATTTTATGCCTCCCCTCCATAGGTCTGGATGGTATTGTCAGAGAATTCAACAGCTATGACCCCTACATTCAATTTACCATTGAAGAAGAAGATGAGAACCTGTCTATCCCCTTTCTAGACACAAGGCTCATCCGCACCACCAACAACAATTTATTGGTAGACTGGTACCAGAAACCTATGGCCTCAGGTCGGTTTCTCAATTTTAGGTCATACCATAAGCTAGGGATTAAAATCAATTTGGTAAAACAGATGAAAACAAGGGTAATCAGCATCTCAGATAATACTTTCCACACCTCAAATTTACATAAACTATCAAAACTGTTCATCAATAATGGTTATCCGAAGTGTCTGATTAACAAGATCTTATTTAGTTCACCTTCCAATATTTTGCCGAACTCTGGTGATGCAGGTAATAGTCACACAACCCCTAATAATAACGGAACTGATGTAATTCCCAATAATAGCATCAATCCAAACAGTACAAGCACCAACCCAGACTCCAGACCTGGTTTTGCTGTCCTGCCCTATATCAAGGAACTGACCCCTTAGCTGATCAGATTGTGCAGTCCTTTGAACTTTCGAATTGCTTGCAAATCCGTCCTCACTATAAACCGCATTTTTTCAAAAATGAAAGACAAAGTCCCGCTGCTTGGCTTAACTAACACAGTCTACTCCATCAATTGCAACAACTGCAACCAAATATACATAGGTCAGACCTCCAGATCTCTTAAAGGAAGGATTACATCACACAAAAGTGATGCTAGGCTTCATCCTGAAAGATGCGCTCTAGCATCTCATGTTAACACAACAGGGCATTCTATGAATTACACAAGTATCAAAGTTCTTGATAAAGAAAAACACCTTTCCAAACGTTTATTCCTGGAAATGTCCCACATTTTCATGAATAACAACTGTATCAACAAAAAGACAGATATTAAACAACTGAGTGTCATTTATTCATATTTGCTAAACTGCGAAAAATTGGAGAACTTACATATCTCCCCAAATTTCGACTTTTCACAACCATAAATATAATCTGTGTTTTGGCTGATTCCACCAACAAATTTCATTCCACTCAAAATCTAATAATTCTCTTCTCACGATTTATTAATAATTGTTAATTTAAAATTTCCATTAATTAAAATATAGTTTATTCAACTGCCTCTGGTCGGTTTAACAATTTCTTACATAACATTCTGAAAATCACATCATCTGAAATGATTTGGCAACGTTTTGGCACACGCCCACAATTAATTCCATCTTTCAACACAGACATTGATAACCTTCGGCCTTCTGTCAAAGGGTTCCATCTCACTCATTATTCCATGACCACCACTTTGTGCAATCATCAAGTGGCTTCACGATGTAATGCTCTAATGTTTTTTAAATAATTTTTAATCTGTTTTTAACTTGTTCTTGTCAGATTTTATATAATTTTGACCATTGTACCTTCTATCCAGCTCTCACCATGTTACTGGACGTTTCCCTCATCCTATACGTAAACAACAATTAGCAACATCCTCACATACTACTGTAAGTTGAGTCAATTTAAATTCATTTTACACTTTTGTTGCTACTGTTATCATTGTAATTGCAGCTCCTGATGATGATGGCAAAGTCCATTGAAAGCTAGAGAGAATTAAAAAAGTATAAAGAGTCCTCTTTGCTTAAATTTTGTCGAAGTACCCAACAAAAGGCGGAAGCTTATATATATATATATATATTAAGACCATTAGTTATGCTGTTAATAACATGCATCGAATATAAATCTGCAAAGGAATCAGGGGTTGAGCATGGGAATCAACCCTCGACTCATTAACGTGTAGCACGTAAGACTCTTAAACTAGATCCAAATAAGAAGGTTCCTATAAATCGGAATAAAGATCGCATCCCAAAAGGGTCTTCCCCCAAAAGCAATAAACATGTACCCACCTGAAGCCATAAGCGCCGTCTGGCCTGGATATCTCGGTCCTTAACGTGTACGGCCTGTGATAGACGGCCTCTGTCGTTTTTCGTTCTCCGTCGAGCAGTCGTAGGGATACGAGGGAGGTTTCGTTCCTGGCGTTTCTGAAGCCGGCCTTACCGCACGTGATCACATAAAACTTGTCGTCTGCCAGCTCAAGGGTTCGGTGGATCCGAACGGCGATCGGGACTGAGCGCTCTTCTGTCCGCTGGAAAATAATGGGGGTGGTTAGCAGGTATAAATCAGAGCACAAAAAGGTTAAACAATTATATTTTTAAAAAAATACAAAAACGGTCTGTAGTAACTGAAAGGGGCCGTTCAAGTATTAGGTAAGCAGGTTTATTACAATTATTTACCCCCCATCCCCCTTGTCAGCAAAAGTAAGCAAAGCTCTTACCCCCTCCCCCCATGCTTACGTCAACATTTGTCAATTAATATATTGTTTTTTTTTAATATTATAATTATAACGTCATAATTATAATTTAAAAAAAATAAGAAAATAGATTCAGGATATAGATTATATTTTACTGATACGGTATTCAACATAGAGTAAAGGACAAACATATTATATCTTACTAACATAACAAGCTTTATTTTAAATTTTTGGTAATTAAATTAAATACAAATTAAGTCTTCAGTCCATCAAACCCGAATCCATGATTCTAAGTTTTCGAAGACATTGGATGGCTTCGATTGATGCTCAGTGTTGTGAGTTTGCTCGCTTTCATCGGATTTTGGAATGTCTACGTCGTTCTCATCAAGCCATTCAACATCATAGTGCTCTAAATTTTGAATAATGCACATGAGTTCATTAGCACGACGAGCAGCTACTCTTACAGGTCTAACTTTTCTATCAGTATGCGTGTTTACTTTTTTATGGACATTTTCGATGTGACGATTTAGTGACTTGACAGAAGCATGATAAAGACCACACGTTTTGCATTATAGCCATCAATTTCCATTGAACTCCATACTTCAGCTAATACATTTCCTGCAAATTCGAAATTAGATCTTTCTAAATGCCCATCAATTGTAACGCCACGTTCATCCAAATGAGACCCAAAATGGTCATGAGGCAATATTAAAACAGCCAGTTCCCGACTAAGAGGCGCCATTCTGCGCTCTACTCTGTTATACGCACTTCTTCCAGGAGCATTGGTAGCTAAAAACAATGCATCGAGATCATGTTACAACAAAAGCAAATCAATAAAACCTGCATTTTGATTGTGAATTTTCACTAACCACTCACAAAAATTTCGTCGCTGGACTTTGTGCAAGGCTTCCTACTTTTATTTTGAAACTAATTGTATCTTGGCTCTTCATGAACTATCTAATTTCTTTTATTTTTATTTTTACGAAAACAGTTCACTCTAGGAAAAAATACAAGAGTAATTATTCTTAGCAAATTGAAGGTAAAATTAGAAAAATTGCGCGTTTTGAAAAAACAAGCAATGGCGTACTATCTTTTTAATGAAGACCTCGAGAGGAAGATGTTACATAGAAGACCCCACTTAAAATTCAAATTGAAATTCAAAATATTTATTTCGTCATGAATAAACATCATAAACAAGTTAAATTCTACAATATAGAGCAATGACGAAAAAGCACAGTATCTCGATTATAAAACCGATACATTGGATCCTTTAATACAAAGTGTCTTGTCAGCGATATTTTTGCTCACACAAATGCTGCTAAAGTAGCTGGTGATTCTGTAACAACGTTTTTGTCAGTTTTGGGACTGTTTTTGACGATGAGCTTTTAACTGAAGTTCGTAAATTATTCCATAAGTGAACCGCCACATAAGCAAACGATCGTCGGAAGGAACTCGTTCTATGCCTAGGTACGATAAAATTGAGATTATTTCAACAAACAAATCTTTCTCTTAAATAGGGCGGTTGACCTGTTTTTATAACCCTATAGATAAAAGAATACATGTGATATTTTCTGCGATTCGTCATGTTTAATATGTTGTAGTTGTTCAGATAAGGAGTGATATGGTCTCGATATGGAATTCCAAATGCAAATCTCATGCAACTATTTTGAACTTTTTGTATGCATTTTTTGGTTCGCGACGACAGCGAATCACCATAGACGACATCTCCATAGTCAAAAAGTGATAAAATTAAGGTATTACACAAATAATATTTTTGTTTGGCTGATAAATGTTTTTTTAATTTGTTTATAATTTTTAGTCGCATGTAAGCTAAATTTGTTCTGTTTTTTATATGACTGCCGAAGCCAAGCCAGCTATCAAATATAATGCCTAGATTTTTTGTCTCCTGAACTATGGGGATTCTGTCATTGTTAATAGAAATTACTAAATTTTGTTCAAAATGTTCTCTTTCAGTACTGTTTTTATTCATAACCATTACTTGCGATTTTGAGGGGTTTAGTTTAAGATTGTGATGCTTTGCAAATCTGTCAATTCTTTGGAGATCTGAATTTAGTTGTTGTTGTGCAATATGGATTGTGGTTTTATTGGCAGGGAGATATATTTGTGAGTCATCTGCATATTGTCTTATCTTTGCGAATTTTACCGATTTGACCATGTAAGATATGTAGATTGAAAACAGCAAAGGAGATAAAATTGAACCTTGAGGAACTCCTCTTTTTATAGGTTTAAAATCGGTTTTGGAAATAGCGGAATCATTTGCTAACATAACACAGTTTGAACGGTTGCTTAAGTGTGTTTTTATTAGATTTACGAAGCTCTGCGGTCCTGTGCATGATTTGGTCACGACTTATGAATCACCCTGTATATGACACACGAGTATTGGATAATATAATTAGATACTTCGATCCGGATTTGAAGGAGATCGTGCCAAAATTAGATATCACGTAACTAAGTCCGATCTGTATACATAACATGTAGAAGATTCATGGATGAACCGAGAAAAGGAGATAAGAGAAATACGTAATAGGATGTATCTTCTAGAAAAAGTCTTGAATTTACAAAATTCATGTTTAGTTAGTTAGTTTCATAGGGTGGGTAGCTATTGTTTGCCATGCTATTTTAGCATCTGAGCTATTTAGATAATTTATATGACTATACTTTATAATAATTGATGTTTGGAAAAGCAAATTCATCCTAGTTCTTCTTAGAAAAATATTTAACGATATGTCATGTCAGTGATTCACAATAAATAAATTATGAATGCATGTCTGTACACACGCACACCTACCTTCGCTTTACAGCCGTAAGTGTTACATAACAATCACGCCTTCCTTATAGCCCAAGAAAATAAGGTTCGAACTTCAGAATGACAGTCATTAGGCTGCGTTGACTTTTGTTTTGACGTTCTAAACTTGGTTCAAAAGTACCACAAGTGTAGGCGATTTGAGCTATTCAAGTTCCTGAGTCACAAAAAAGGGTTTTGTTTGGATCCATATTTTGTTTCATTTGTACTAAATGTCAAGTAGACCTACTTGTTAGTTAAATAGGATTTTTATTCATAACGCGTTCAATCAGTAACAATTTATTATTCTAAAATAGTTTTTTGCTCATTTGACTATGGTTCTATTGATGAAAATAGAGCTTTGTTTTCGCATGCTTTCAGTTAACCCGTTTTCCCACAAAAAAATATACTAAGTGACATATAAATCCGAACACCCAGTTTAAATGATTTTATTTTAATAAAAGTTGGTGGATCTATTTATCTTACTGTAAATAACAAGTGAAAAAATTTTCAGCCTTATCAGTTGGACATTCCGGTTTTTATACTGCTTTTTTTTTAATTCACTAACGCTCTAAAAATGAATATTTCAGCCGCAGTAAAGAATCAACGTTGGCGGATTTTGGTTCTTGACATCCTTTACGATCGGTTACGATGCCTAGAGTACGGAGACCTGTACGATTTCGGCAACTTAGTGAGTTTGATAGGGGCCGTATAGTGGGACTTCGGGAAGCTGGACTTTCTTTTCGGGCAATTGCAGTTAGAGTGCAAAGAAGTGTAGACACTGTGGTTAGGTGTTGTCAGGCATGGCTTCGAGAAGGCCGTACGCAAAGAGCAAGGGGCACTAGATGCCGCCGTAGAACAACAGACCGTGAAGATCGCCGCCTAAGATTATTGGCCTTAAGGGACGGTTTCTCCACTACCAGGTCCATTGCAAATGAATGGTTTGCAGAACACGGAAGACCTATTGGCATGCGAAGTGTTTACCGACGAATGAGACGTTTTGGCTTGTTTTCATACCGGCCACACTGGGTCCTCCCTTTAACTCGAGAACACCGACGTAATCGCCTTGAGTGGTGCAGACAACGGTCACTCTGGGATCACAAATGGAACAGTATTGTCTTTAGTGACGAGTCTCGATTTAGTTTAGGCATGCACGATGGTCGTGCCAGGGTTAGAAGGCGACGTGGTGAAAGGAGGAATCCACAGTTTTTTGTTGAAGGACATGTTCATGCGATATACTCTCTAGCACCCTCCTGCACGCCACCATTTCCCAACTTATTACTCCTAAAACATCTTTGAAAAATGCTCATGATCCTTTGAAATCTAAAAAAAGAAGGTTGAGCGATTTTTTCTTATTTTATCCACCGTCACCAAATCGATTTTCAAAAAGTATAAACCGTTTCTTTCCTCTGCATGGTCCAGCAGTTGGAGAGAAAAATATAAGGATATTTTCTAAATTTTAAATTTTACAGTATGTTAGAAAAAAGTGTTTATCGAAAATCCATTTTCGTTGCGTTTTAATCATACTACAGGGTGCGGCAGAGAGGATGGACGGTTTTAAAAAAATCATAAAATAGTTAATTTTCACTCGAAAACAAATTTATTGATGGAGTCAGGTTCGCAAGGAAATAGCATTTGAGACAGTCAAGTGTGGAAAATCACATCAGGCATGTGGTGGCCGAAATCGCAGTCCTGGAGGCGTTCTTGGAAGTTCGCGTAGACTCTCTCCAACATCGCTCTCTCAACTTGGGCGACTTCCACGCGAATTTCGCCCTTCAATTCATCCAGAGTTCGGGGCTTGTGTCTTGTGAAAGTGGGCTTCGTCACTCATAAACAAAATGAGGTTCTCATGTAAAGTCAATATACATTTTACCAATACTGTACTTCCGCTTCCAATACAATATCGTGCCAACATGTATCCGCTTTATTGTATTTACGAACTCAATTACAATATTTTGCCAATATTGTAAAACCAATATCGCAAAATAACATATTGATACAATATAGCCTAAGAGAGAGAAAACCAATGTTGTATTTTCCAAACTTTAGCCAATATAGGACGAATACAGGGTTACAGGGTTATGATGAATATCCGCCAACCGATTAACAAACGTCATCGTAGTAATATTGATTGACAATATTAGGGTGGATTTCACCAGGATTGTCAAATCAACAGTCCGTTATTCTCCACCTATAGGGTCCGTCAAATACAGCGAATGAGCTTCAAGTTCCAATCAACAAATTTTGGAAACAAATAGCTACGAAATGTTGAAAACAAAATACTGTCAAAGTATGAGATGACAACTTGTCATTGAAACATCACCAGCTTATTGAATATTAAGAAATTACATATAATTTAGTCAAAATTTAAAAAAGTGTTCGATTTTTGAATAAAATTCATGTTTTTATTTAATATTGCCGATTGTTTATTCATGTTTATATTATTTTCTTCAATTGATATGCGATTTTACTGATTCAACATCACCTACCGTGTGTTATTTTCCTATAAACCTCTTGCAGATAGCCATTATGCTTCTACAATCGTAGGGCGCCTTTATGGCCTCCTTGATTGTCATAGTTTTCTACTTCTCCGTGTCAGAACTCTATTTTGAGGTTATGTCACAAACATCTATTTGCATTAAATCGTGCTTGCTTTTGAGTTATATCATGTTTTATCAGCCTGAATTTTCCTACAATTTAAAAAGAAAACATATATTCACAATAGGAGAGCGCTGACGCTGACACGGGACAAGTGTAATCTAGAAATTTTTGAAGGAGAGAAAGGAGTATGACAATCAAGGAGGCCATAAACGCGTCCTACAATTGTAGGGACGACTGACGATACGGGCCTGAGTCTTTAATAGGTGGAGAAAATATTAAAACAAAAAGCGTCTTAATAATGTTGTATCTTCGCAATAAATACAATTTTGTGGCAAAATTTAGGTGTAATATTTTATTTACGAACTCAACTACTATGTTGTGCCAATATTCTACAATTAATATCGCATCTTGGGCCTATATCGGCTAAAAGAGAAAAGCATATTGTATTTGCCAAAGCTTATCCCATATAGGGCAAATATTGCTGTTCGATTGGAATGCTAGTGCCAATATATGAATATTGATCCAGTATAAAAACAATGCTCACCCAACGTCCTGTGCTATTGAGTGCACCCATTTTATTACCTTTTGTAGCGAGTTTACGGGAACTAGAAAATTGATAACAAAGCTGCAGCGAAAATGTTTTGAGTGGGTATATTAGACACGGCAGAAAAGCATTAAATTCAGAATCAGATTTTATTTCATACGGTCCATGATTTGATTTGAAGATAAAGATCATTATTGCAGCGAAGTTCTTTTACTGGCGGGAATAACTCATAAATTTTATGTAAGACTGGGTTTAAAAAATCACAGTGGATATTCTCAGGTTCGTAAGTGAATTTTTGAAACAAGCAATTTAATTATAAGAAACAGCTATACAGCTCGTTTATGAGCCACGGTGGTGGCTAACGTCTATGCAATGAACAATAGAAACAGGTATTTCGAGATAGCAAAGAGAGTTGTTAAAGTATACAGGGCGTTCAATAAATAAATTTGCCGCAAAAATTACTGGATTTCCTTCCTGAGAATATTTTGTTATTGAATAATAAAACCCTGTATTTGTAGGAGTAATAATATACACAATGTCTCAAGCTAATACCTAGAGTGAATTTGAACCCACACGTGAGAGTACACGGTTATACTTAGAAGAGTTTGAAAACGATATCATCAAGATGACGTCCAGATCTCAGAGAATACTCTTCCAAACGGAATCTCAAATTGTCAAAACACTCGCCTGAGAGTTGCTCTCGAGATCGCAGCCATTTCGTGTCTAATGATTTGCTTTAGTTCGTTGACGGTTTTTGGTTTAGACCCTTGAGATACGTATCGCCATAAAAGCAAATGGGGTGGGGGCAAGTCACAGCTTGGGGAATCGTGACTTCGATATATATTTTTGAATTAAGGTCAATTTCTTAATTGTAAGTGCTTCGTTTCTTTAAAACAACGAAATTACCTAATTTGAAATATACTAAGTGACATATAAATCCGAACACCCAGTTTAAATGGTTTTATTTTAATAAAAGTTGGTGAATGTATTTATCTTACTGTAAATAACAAGTGAAAAAATTTTCAGCCTTATCAGTTGGACATTCCGGTTTTTATACTGCTTTTTTTTAATTCACTAACGCTCTAGAAATGAATATTTCAGCCGCAGTAAAGAATCAACGTTGGCGGATTTTGGTTCTTGACATCCTTTACGATCGGTTACGATGCCTAGAGTACGAAGACCTGTACGATTTCGTCAACTTAGTGAGTTTGATAGGGGCCGTATAGTGGGACTTTGGGAAGCTGGACTTTCTTTTCGGGCAATTGCAGTTAGAGTGCAAAGAAGTGTAGACACTGTGGTTAGGTGTTGTCAGGCATGGCTTCGAGAAGGCCGTACGCAAAGAGCAAGGGGCACTGGACGCCGCCGTAGAACAACAGACCGTGAAGATCGCCGCCCAAGATTATTGGCTTTAAGGGACCGTTTCTCCACTACCAGGTCCATTGCAAATGAATGGTTTGCAGAACACGGAAGACCTATTGGCATGCGAAGTGTTTACCGACGAGATGAGAAGTTTTGGCTTGTTTTCATACCGGCCACACTGGGTCCTCCCTTTAACTCGAGAACACCGACGTAATCGCCTTGAGTGGTGCAGACAACGGTCACTCTGGGATCAGGAATGGAACAGTATTGTCTTTAGTGACGAGTCTCGATTTTGTTTATTCATGCACGATGGTCGTGCCAGGGTTAGAAGGCGACGTGGTGAAAGGAGGAATCCACAGTTTTTTTTTGAAAGACATGTTCATCACACTGTTGGAGTTATGGTTTGGGGTGCTATAGATTATGGTTCCAGGTCACCTTTAATCTTCATCAGAGGTAACATGAACGCGCAGCGTTATATCCATGAAGTTCTAGAACCCCATCTTTTACCCTATCTTGACACCCTGGCAGATCCGCCTTTCCAACAAGATAATGCCCGACCACATGTTGCAAGAGTCACAATAGACTTCTTTCAACATAATGATGTCACATTGTTACCATGGCCACCAAGATCTCCCGACTTGTCCCCAATTGAGCACGTGTGGGATATGATGGGTAGGAGATTGCTCAATTTGCAACGTCCTCCTCAGACTCTAGACGCACTTCGAGATGAGTTGGTGGTTGCCTGGAATGAGATACCACAGGAGGACGTTGACCACCTGATCAGAAGCATGCCTAGCCGCGTTGGAGAATGCGTAGCACATCAGGGTGCATCAACACATTATTAAAGGTCAAAGGGCTTTAAAGCAGTGCAATCATTTAGAATTTTTTATCATTTACTTATGCTTCATTAAGTACTTATACAAAATTTTATTAAAATAAAACCATTTAAACTGGGTGTTCGGATTTATATGTCACTTAGTATATCTGTGACCTCCAACCAATATCATAATTTCATAGAAACTCATGCTCATGAATTAATAGCACTCTCTTTTGGTGGTGGTGCCATCCTGTTGAAACCACGTTAAGGAGTTGTATCTATCAGAATCTTGAAGCGTTAGGCCCAAGAACCCTCTCGGCATTCGAAAATAAGGTTCTGAATTAACAGTAGAAAAGTAGGGCTAGCTGATATTGCTGCCCTATTTGTGACTTTTGGCAATGAAGTGGTCTTGATGCTTCAGCGACGGCTGATCCGCACTCCAGTATTGACAGTTTTGCTTGTTCAGAAAACCGTTCAAATGGAAATGAGCCTCGTCTGAAAAGAGGATGTTTCCCAAAACACAAAACCGCTCATAAACAAACACTGAAAACTATAATCTCTTTGTAACATCAGTGTCCTTCGATTCTTCGACGATTTGAATCTTATATGGATAATGTTCCAAGTCACGCTTCAACATTCGTCTCAATTCTTCGACCCGTTCGTACAGTTTGTGGGCGTCCTTGACGTCTTGTTAGCAATGTCGGACCGATTTCTTGAAACCTCCTCAACCATTGCTTCATTAAATCAATCCAAGGGCACTGATTAATACGAAAGTGAACCGCAACTGTCGGTTTGAACCACGTTGAAACTGTAAAGGTTTCAGTTCGCGTTTAAGCCTGAAGCCAAGCCTGCACCATGCGGAAGAGTTGTCAGAAAGCAAGAAACAGCTAACCACGGTTGACTGTCGGTGGCCAGACTGATGAAAGTAGTTTTGTTGTTCAATGGTGAGTAGACTGCACTTACTATATCGCCAGAATCGGCGGTATCTAACGGTCACTCTGCTGTCAAACGCGAACTGAGATTCTACAGTTCCAACCAACAAATTCAGACTAGGTAGAAGGAGCAAATCTATGATTTGTTTGTCTCCAAAATCTTATAGTCTGTAGTCAGGATGAACGTTTATTCTACCAGTCGATCAGGCTTGAGCCGCCAGTCTGACAGGTGTTAAAAATTCACATAAAATTTGTATTTTTTGCGGAAACATATGAAAGTGCGCGCGCACCGTACAGTCCTAGTGTTCCAGACAATTGTTGAAAATGGTGAATGTTTCTACGGAATGCAGAAATCCATTCAAACTGAATAATCAATCGATAATGGTTATTATAGTCGTCGACGTTGCGAAATGACCAACTGAAACTTCAACCTTAAGGCTTATCTACTTTAATTTTGAATCTAAAGGCTCTAGGAAAGGTTCTTACTTTCACGTTATACATAGAAATTTTACATTCTTATTTTATTGGCACGAGATTCTAGTGAGGAAGCTCAGAAGGCCCCAAAAAAGACTATGAATATCAAATTAATTAAATTACTCGCACGTCTTTTATAAAAATAGTGACAATGATATGATAGCAGTAATTCCTTTATTATGCTCATCTAGGTACGAGGGATGTCTTTTAAGTTTTGCATATGGAAATAAAATAACACGGTAGGTAGTTTTAAATGACTATTGTTTTTCAAAACGGCATTTTTTAGATGCGTCAACTGCTTCTTCTGGTGACTGGAACCTTTGACCACGCAGTCTGTTTTCAATTTTCGGGAAAGTAAAGAAACCGTTCGGACTTAGATCGGGACTATATGGAAGATGGTCCAATAATTCCACGACTTCTTCCCTTAAATACTGCCTTGTTTTTTGGGCTGTTTGCGAGCTTGCATTGTCTTGGTGGAGGATGATTCTTCTTTCGGGGTTGATTTTTCGAAGCTCGGTGATGACTTATGGCAAACAAATGGTGGTATACCAATCCGCAGTAATAGTTCTTTGCTCATTAAGAGAAATTATTGCAATCTGACCCGCTTTTGACACAAATATCGCAACCATCCTTTTCGAAACACTTCGAGAACGGATGACTTTTGTTGGCTTTTCCTCACTTTGGAACACCCAAACAGCCGACTGTCGTTATTTTCTGGTTCATAACAGTAAATCCACGATTCGTCACCACCAGCAATGCTGTACACATGTTTTGAGTTTCCGGAATAGAAACGGTCAACCGTTTTGTGACACCAATTAACCCTGGCTGCTTTCTGCTCTTCAGTCAACAGGTGGCGTATCCAACGAGAAACTAATTTTCTTACTTCTAATTCTTAATGTAAAATTTTTTGAATTGAGATCTTTGAGATATGTCACATGTCTATCTTCAATAATGAGTTTGTGCACAGCATCGACGTTTTCGTGGGTGACTGCCGTTTTTGGTGCACCCACCCTGGGGTCGACGCTAAGACTCACCCGGCCACGTTTGAATTCTCCATAACAACGGAAAATTGTCGACTGATGTGGCGCCTCGTTGCCGAAAACAGACAGTAACTCAGCAAGGCACTCTTGTCTCTGAAAGTTGTAATTAATTATGGCGCGGAAATGTTCTCGGTTGAGTTCCATTTTTCTAATGACTTGGTGACACTTAAAAACTCACTGTAGTGAGAACACTGCACGTATGGTTGTGAAACTTTGAATTTAAGTTTACTAAAGAATGAGGTTAAGAATCAGTACTGACGTTCGATCCGCGCGGCCTACTGTTTCTATATGCAAAACTTAAAAGAGATCCCTCGTATCTGCCCTTAGCTGAGAATCTGTTCATATCACAACTACTATTTAGAAAAACCGAGAATAATTCAAGCAAGATGTCCCATTATTTCCAAAATTAAGTATTCTGCCACTGCTGCTATTTTAAGAAGACCATTTTTCACCTTCCGAGAGTAATTAAGTAGAATTCTTGATATGCTATATCGAGTGTAAGTATTTACTTTCGTTCTTTGCATTTGAATTTATCCCTATTTATTAACAATAACTGAGCAATTCAAATCTCAACTGTACGCCTATGTATGGGCTTTTAAGGTTGGTAGGCATTGGTAAACCAACGAGCCAAAAGCATGCACTAAAACCACACATTTCTAGCAGCAAATAATGCACTGTAAACATATAGGCTAGGCTATTCGAATTCCAACCCATGGCTGCTGTCTACCCTACATTTGTTTATACCGTAATTTTCGGGAACGAAGCAAGCAGTCCCTACCTTGTGTCGTGCGCACTACGGGTCACCGCTTTTTTGGCCTGAGCATTTGTGAGCTACGCCTAGAGCTGTAGCTAAGAAGACCTCAATCCATATAAATTAGGTTCAGGCGCTAAAATATCAGTAAAGCCTTTGCAATATCAGCTGGAAAACAGCTACAATGCAGCTACAAAACAAAGCTGGAGGAGTGTGAATGGTGGTTCTCCGTAATGTCTTCTCACTCTGAAGGTTAAAATCCCATAAAAAATGGACGGGGTAGCACTCAAACTAAAGCAACTAAACGTAAGGTACAAATAAAAGGGGTACTACTCAATAAACTGGTGTTTGTGGGTCTGATATCCGAGAATCTGAAAGTTAACGAAACGACACCCACACCACAATCTCAGCAGGAAAGACGCAGATCACCTCACTTTGTAAAATAAGGTTAAAATGAGTGGCCTTGAAGAAGGTATGTTCAATAGGTAATCAAAAGGAACGGAGAACAACCGGTAAAGAGGGTATCTCGATAGGAAACCAAATATGCAGGGTGTTTCAGTTTATTGTTGCATAACTTTAAGATTCGATAAAACTTTTAAAATTAATGCAGAAAGTCTATATAAACGTGGGTCGAAAAATGCGTGGCTTCCGAAATACAGGGTGTTTAAATTTACTTTCTAAAATAGTTTTTTTTAAATATTGCGAACAATATTTGATGTATAATAGTGAAAATTGGTATACAAGGGTTTTTTGGTACGACAAAACGAACCATGGGCATAGTTTTACTGTAGCCGCTAGAGGGCCTGTAGTGTATTAAAATGACCGAAAATTTTTTCTTTGTGCAATTTTTTGCTTTTTGAATAAAAAAACTGATTCTTCGCACTTTTCAACATAAAAAAGCTCTCCTGTGAGTTTTCGTTATAGTTAGCCGTTTTTGAGATATTTTGATTATTAGGGTTCGATGCATTTTTAATTATTTATGATAAAATAACGTTAAAAAGTCAGGATCTCGATAATTTTTAGAAGTAGGCTGTGCCTGCAAATATTTTTGAAATTAAAAGCAAAATAAGGTTAAACGTCAATTAGTTGACAGTTAGTTTTGTCGTCTGTTGAAGCCTGAAACGTTTTTTTGCAATTGTGAATGCACGAAATTTAGTTTCTTTTACCTGTTTTTTTTTTGTAAGTTTTATAAAAATGCCATTTTTATTCTCCAAACAAGAGTTAGCGGATATTCATTTTGCGTATGGCTTTGTAAATGGAAACGCAGCAGAAGCAGCCAGAGAATACGCACGAAGATTTCCAAACAGACGACATTCAACTCGCTCAGTATTTGTAAGAGTGCATCGCCAAATAATTGAAAATGGTTTTGGAAATCTCCAAAGGGATCAAAACATAAATGTTCGTCAGCGCAGATTTACCCGTATGATTCTGCGTGAGTTTGATAGAGATCCGACCACAAGTGTTAGGAGAGTTTCTGGTGCCTTGGGAATTTCAGCAAGCCATGTTCACCGTGTTCTTAGAAATGGCCATAGACGTCCTTACCATTTGCAACCTGTGAAAGGACTACAGCCAGGGGACGGAGAACGAAGAATCACATTTTGTAGTGGATTCTTGATAGAACTGATAATAATATGGAGTTTTTAAGTAACGTTTTATGGAACGATGAGTCATGCTTCACTAGTCGTGGAGTGGTAAATTTTCATAATCAACATATTTGGTCACATGAAAATCCGCATGCAGCTCGGGAAAGAAATTTTCAGCATGAATTTAGTGTGAACGTGTGGATTGGTATCTACCGTAATCGACTATTTGGACCCTACCTTTTGCCTGCAAGATTAAATGCTGCGACCTTCTTGGAATTTTTAAAGGCTGAACATGCAAATATGTGGGATGATGTTATGTTAGATTTAAGAAGATTGGTCTGGTTTCAGCTTGATAGTTGTCCAGCTCATTATTCGAGAATAGTTAGAAACTGGCTGGACGAAAATTATCCAGAAAGATGTATCGGCCATGGAGGACCAGTCGCCTGGCCTCCACGATCCCCTTACCTAAATCCATTAGATTTCTTTGTGTGAGGATTTCTAAAAGAAAAAGTGTACCAGACTCCCGGAACCACAAGAGATATGCCAATTGACAGAATCAGGAATGCATGTGATGAAATAAGGCCTTATTTGAATAATGCTATACCACGTTCGATCATTCGTAGATGTGAATTGTGTATTGAACAATTGGGTTTACATTTCGAGCAACTACTTTAGATTTTGTATGTTTGTCCTAACTATCCAATAGCTTTTTAGTTGTAAATAATTAATTTAGTTTGTTAAAAATAATATTGGAAAATTGATCAAATTAATATTCTATTTTTTTGTGTTTATTTGGAGTTAGGAATTATTGCTGTGTTTAAAAACATAATCTAAACGATCATCTTAATTACCTGTAATGCCCGAATCGAAAATTTAAAAAAAATATTAGTTTCCCATAAATAATTAAAAATGCATCGAACCTTAAAAATCGAAATATCTCAAAAACGGCTAACTATAGCGAAAACTCACAGGAGAACTTTTATATGTTGAAAAGTGCGAAGAATCATTTTTTTTTATTCAAAAAGCAAAAAATTGCACTAAGAAAAATTTTTCGGTCATTTTAATACACTACAGGTAGAGTAGAGAGCGCCCTCTAGCGGCTACAGTAAAACTATGCATATGGTTCGTTTTGTCGTAAACATCAAATATTGTTCGAAATATTTAAAGCAACGCATTTTTCGACCCATGATTATATAGACTTTTTGCATTAATTTTAAAAGTTCTATCGAATCTTAAAGTTATGCAACAATAAACTGAAACACCCTGTAGATTAGTACAGAAACAACAGGCTGGCGCTGATTGCCAATGGGCGGAACCAACTCTACGAGGGAGCAACGATATTTGATGAGGAAATTTTTTAGATAGTCGCCAATGAAATACTATAACATTAGCGTCCAAACCATTTCATCATAATATTGAATCGCTGAGAAAGACGTATGAAATTATACAATCAATAAACTATATAAATCATTAAAAAGGGTTTGGCCTAGGAATGGGCACTCTACCATTAATAAAGGGAAATTCAAATTACTGGTTGATGATCAAAATAATAAAAAAAAAGTTTATGTGGTTTTGGCACTTTGTGCTGTCTTATTTCGATAGACCTTGCACCTCGGATTGAGGATAGAACAAGCCTAGTTTGTGCTGACGAGTTGCCAATAAGCACCACGATTAACTGTTTGTGGTTAAACGGTCGAAAGCCGTATGTTTAGTTGAAATAATCACCCCTTTGAATGCAAAATTATTCTTGTATGATGGGCGTAGGGCTTTTATCTCTCCTGAATACAACAAATTTTGTCAATTGGACTGTTAAAGTTCTGCTTTGCACACTGTGAAACAAGTACCGTCGTGCGATCAGCCTTAGATCTAATTTGTTTCAAGTAAAACCATTTTCAGATCTACCACCACGTACATGTCGAGTAAACTGATTGTAGAAATAACTGACATACGAACCGAACATTTACTACAATAAGTAAGGTAAACACTATAAAGAATTCACATCACTGCCCAGCGCCTACCATTCGACAGCGGTGGCCAGTAAGTGTTTGCAGAAGATATGAATATATCGAAGAAGTTCTATAAAAAGGATATAAAAGAGATAAAATATATGGATTTCTCTCCAAGCACGACAAAGTTTGTGAAACGGGTCTGATATTGTAGGAAATATATTTAAAAGGGAATGGAAAAGCGAGACTACGATCACGGGATGAAATAATAAAACGCACATACAGAGAATAAGTAAGACGTTACGTGATATCTTACTTTGAAACAAGTTACAATATGCGCTATTGGTGCACAGTTGCTAAGCTGGCTGGTCAGCATACGCGAAGGTATTTGAACATTCGTTTGACTGACATGGTAAAACTAACGTCTCTAAAGTTAGAAGCTAAGCTTCCAGTAAAAGACGTGAACATGACGCTCACATTTAGATTACCCAGTAAGTTGTCTCCAAAGGGGCTTATTGTTAATCAAATAGTTAAACAAATGTTAGAGCTGCAAATGGTTTGTCGACTTGTCTATACTTTAAAATATTTTAGATACTCTGATTGTGAAGTACTTATTCGCAAGAAATAAGTAATAATGCTTGAAATTGGAAAGTCTTCAACATGGCGTCAGGTAGATTGATTGCATAATGGGAAGTATTTGGAAGCTGGAAACGCACGACTATCATCAGATAGTGGAGGTTATTTTCAGTATATTTCCAAATCGAAACACCGAAAGAATAAAAAACATCGAGACAATTGCTAAAATAAGTGTCCATGACGTTCATTTAGATAGTTAGTAGTAGGTGCTAAAAATGGCAATTAAGTAGGTTGACAAAAGAATAAACGATAAGTAAGCGATTCGTCTCCCGAGAATAGTTTTCAGGGCTAATGTACAGAGAAATCTGTGATGTGTTGAATCTGTCTAATAGGTGCGTATAATTACCGATGTTGGGAGTGTATTAATGTCCAGCATCAAAAATGTAGATAAATCCCCCCCACCGCCTTTCAACCCCCACCCTCAAGTTTTTTCACCTAATAATTTTTTTCAAAAACGATCAGGATCGCCTCAAACGTAGAAAAACCGAGCTTGAGCGGTTTTTTTGGCCTTTTTGTCCGCCACCACTGGACCGACTTCCAAAAACTACCAAGTTGTTGCGTCCCTGGCACAGTAGTAACATTCTGTAAAAATTACATAAATCCGAGCAGTACTTCTCAAGTTATAGGCGGTTATAAGATTAGAGAACAGACCGACAAACAGACCAACATAACATAATATCTCATTTTAGAAAATTTTCGAGGCAAGCAGCCCCTGCCCAATGACGTGTCCTCTACCGGCTTCCTTTTTTTTGTACTTTTTGAACTGGGATACATCTCGGCTGCGCCTAGCCGTAACTGGGAGAAGACCTCCGCCCAGATAAGTGTAGTTTAGGCGTAAAACATTCATGGTGGCGCATCGAAAACGAAACAGGCGCATTTACTGGCAGCTCAGTTTTTTTTTTGGAAAAACGTTCAGACCCGTCGATTTTGTTTTCGAGGGGGACACAAGTTTGGAAAAAAATCACGTTAACACGTGCAGCCCCCTGGGCGGGGGTGACACCAACCCTAAAATCTTAAATGGAAAGGGGGGTCGAGTGATACCTTATTTTAAAGGTATTTCAATTCCCCTTATAATGATGTAAAATACATGAGCTTCAGTTCAGTAGTTTTGAAGATTTATTGATTTAAAGCTTAAAGTAGACTTTAACAGGTACACCAGATTAGTTTGTACTACTTTCAGAAGAAATTTGACTAAAAGAATTTACTTAATAAGTAAATGCTTTTCTTCACTACGCCCATGGTTTGTTTATCATTTTGTTGTTGAAAGTAGCTATTGGAGCATTTTTTTGTGGCAAAATAGTTATTTCTTGAAGAAAGATAAGAAAATATCTCGTGCTTATTTTAAATTGGAATTTAGTACATAGTTTGCGATTGATTTGACCAAACTTTGTTGCTAAAATAACTTGTAACGCTTTATTACATAAATTAACCATGGTATATTCCACAGCAGAAAGAGTTGAAATTATCGAAATATTTTTCGGAAATAATCAGTGCGCTAATAGAACAGCAGAAATATTTAATGAGCGAGATGAGAACAGTAACGTGCATCAAAATATGTTCTAGAACAATAAAAAACGCAACATTGAAAATCCCATAAGGAACGAAGCAATAGAAGTGGGGGTTTTAGGGCAAGTTTATGTAGATCCTACGTTAGGTACCCACAAATTGGAGACTGTGTGTGGTGTTAGTCGACGTACTGTCCAACGGATTCTAAAGGCCCATAGTTTTCATCCGTATAAAATTCACCTGGTACAAGAACTTAATGAAGACGATTTTGATCTTCGATTACAATTTTGTGAAGATATGAGTGAACGAATTATAAACGATGAACATTTTCTATTCAACACTTGCTTTTCTGACGAATGTTCCTTTCTCTTAAACGGCGTAGTAAATCGTCATAACTGCCGATATTGGTCCGATTCTAATCCCAGAATTTAACATGAGGTTCATACACAGCAGCCACAAAAATTACATGTTTGGGCTGGAATTTTTGGCGATCATTTAGTAGGACCTTTTTTTACCTGGAAATTTGACCGGTTAAATTTATTTGGTATTACTGGAAGATGCCATAGATCCTGCAATAACAGCCATAATTGAAAATCAGAATGATCGGCGGTACATTGCGGGTAGGTTGATGTTCCAACAGGATGGTGTCCCACCACATTACGCATTACGTGTTCGACAATATTTAGATCAGACGTTTCCGGATCGATGGATTGGTAGAAGATGTGCCATTGAATGGCCTCCAAGATCGCCAGATATATCACCTTTGGATTTCTTTATGTGGGGTCATTTAAAAAGCAAAATCTATGCTACTCAGCCAACATCATTAGAAGACCTGCGACAGAGAATTGTGAATGAGTGCCTTCAAATTACTCCTCAAATATTGCAAAGTGTGCGGCAACGTTTTGAACAAAATATTTATTATTGCATGCAGAGTCATGGTGGCCATTTTCAACATTTACTTGCCTAACGCATCAGTTCATTCTTCATTTTTAAATTACTTTGCTGCCAAATGTATTGATCTCCACTAATGATGATGTATTAGTTTTATTTAAACTTTAAATCAATAAATCTTCAAAACTACTACATCAATTTTATATCATTATAAAGGGAATTGAAAGACCATTAAAATAAGGTATCACTCGACCCCCCTTTCCGTTTAAGATTTTAGGGTTGGTGTCACCCCCGCCCAGGGGGCTGCACGTGTTAGCGTTTTTGCCAAACTTGTGTCCCCCTCGTAAACAAAATCGACGGGTCTGAGCGTTTGTCCAAAAAAAAAACTGAGTTGCCAGTAAATGCGTCTGTTTCGTTTTCGATGCGTCACCCTGTATATGTAAAGCGTATACCATGGTAAACGCCAACTAATTTTATTTTGCGACAGTTTTTTTTGTAATATGCTTTCTCGCACTCCAGTAGTGGAGCACATGTGCGTTTTGTTCTTTTTAATCAATATATTGTGATCCATTTGATATCTTGTTTATTTGACTCTCTCTCTCTCTCTCTGTACTGTTACTTAAATTTCGTCATCTCTGTTAGATTCTCCTTTTGTGGGGGTGGTCAAGCAAAACAACTTCCGAATAACATCTCGGGGAGTTGTGGTTTAATCCGTCCTAAGTCACTGGCATTCTTAACCCGCCCCTACTCCCCGCATTATTGAGCTAGTGCCTAAATTTGCACGCCACTGGACAACTGTTTTGCTTGGACCAACCGTTAGATAGCATTTATCATTGTGTTCTATTAATTAACCAAAAAAAGGCGTGGCACAACATGGATGTCGTTCTACCAGCGACTTTCTTACATTAGCTACTCACATTGTTCACAAGCAACCCGCAGTAGTCAGGAGCACCAGGCTGCGCGAGCAAATTGATTTCAAGCTGCACCTGCCTGGAACCATCTCCGTTCCGCATGCAGGCCGGCGTTCTGTAGTCCCTGGCATGGACTGCTCCAGTGAAGCTACCATTGAAGTTGACTCGGATGTGCATGTGGCCTCCCTTGCATGTTGCTGCCACCTGCGGGATGAAGTCGGTCTCTAACAGCTGGCTGCATGTCTGTAAAGAAGAAAAAAGGATATAGTATAGTTATACTAGAATGTGGGTCCAATTTTTAAAATGAATTGTTCTTCTGGTCTATTTGCAAAAGGAATGAATAATATACAGGGTGTCCGCAAAGTTGGGGTTTTCCTTTCCATGACGTGTAGATCTTGAAAACATAAGCAATTTTTCTTAGTACCATATACACCAATGTCTTAAGGGAACCGAGATAAAGGGCTATGCAACATCAAAAATATCTGAATACCGTCCTGTAGCTGCGACCCCCGACATCACCGAGTAGTACAAGGTCACTGGCTCAACCCAACGACAGAACTGGGTCGGGGTCAGTGTGTCAGGTCAGTATGCAACCTTCAACCGATGGTTACGGTCACGCGTGTAGAGGTAAACGAACCCGTATAATCGATTGCGTTTCAAAAAAAATAATAATGGCACACTCATACACCAATAATGAACTCGTTGATATGTTGTTAATTTATTGCGAATGTCTTCAAAATGCTACAGAGGCTTCACCTGTGTATGCAGATCGTTTCCCTAGACGACATCATCCAAGGCCCCGCAGATTTGTGTACCTGGTCCAGAGAGTCAGGGATACGGGCCATTTGGAGGAAATTCGAGGAGGGCACAGTGGGAGGCCTAGACAACCACGAATGGTGCATGTTGAGGAAGAACTACTGAATCGCGTAGACGAGAATCCTTCAACAAGCACTAGAGACGTGGCTAGAGAAGTGCAAGTATCAAAAACTAAAGTGTGGCAAACACTGCGTGAAGAGGGGTTGTATCCGTTTCACGTCCAACGTGTACAAGCCCTTCAACCTGACGATTTTCCAGCAAGACTGTGGTTTTGTGAGTGGTTGTTGCATCAACATGACAATAATCCGGTCTTTTTGAAGTGCATATTGGTGACAGACGAATCTACGTTCACGCGTAATGGGGTGAATAACTTTCGCAACACATGTTTGGTCAGTAGAAAATCCGCACGCTGTCCGTTGGGCACATTTTCAACAAACATTTTCGGTGAATGTTTGGGCTGGCATGGTGAACGGTATACTCATTGGACCATTTATTCTCTCAAATCGATTGGACGGGATGCAATACCTAGACTTTTTACGCAACATTTTGCCTTCCTTGTTACAAGATGTGCCATTAAGTGTAAGACAATCTGCTCGATGGTGCACCGCCCCATTTTAGATGCGAAGTGCGTGAGTTTTTGAATGAATTATTTCCGAATAGGTGGATCGGACGTAATGGACCCGTAGCGTGGCCTCCGCGATCTCCAGACTTAACACCATGTGATTTTTTTCTTTGGGGAGAAATCAAACGCTTAGTGTACAAAACTGAAGTGCATACGGTTGACGAACTTCGTATCAGAATTGAACAAGCTGGTGCTTTCATTCGGGGGAGGGACTCCATTCTCAAAGCCTGCACCGATGCTTGGCTACGTCGTGCACGCACCTGTGTTTTTGAATCAAACGGCGATAACTTCGAACAATACCTATAAAGTACGTTTAGTTAAAAACTGAAAACGCGGCAACGCCGTCATATTTGTTACCTCTGTCCGTGGTCTGCACGACCGCCTGCGTCTGCTCGGTAGCGCATCAGCTGATTTCATTTTCTGTTGGAGCGGTATGATTTTGGACAGAGACGTACTTAGCCCTTCTCGTCAACTGGAGAGTGAGTACTTTTTCCTTTGTTTTTTTTTTACTTGGTCGCCCTCGTTTCACTACACATTACCTTTGTTATTTCAAGGGCAGTTGTTTCTGAAAAAGACAACCCCAACTTTGCGGACCCCCTGTATAATATAGGTCAACGCTCGTTGTACAAATCTTGACCAAGCCAAAATGAGAAACGGCAGGCTGATAGGTACAAAGGCAGGTTGAAACACGGCGACACGACATGTAGAAGAGCGCAGTTAGGTGAAGATCATTGACGATAAAAATGTCATGTAAATATTAATAAAATATGTAAATACTTTGATCGCGTTGACATAATTCAATGTTTTAAATATTGGAGATTAGAATTAGAATTAGAAGTACCCGACCCAATGAAGAATACACAAAAATTTTGTAAAAAAAATGTATTTATTTTTCAACATAATCTGCTCTATACACTTTTCCCAGCGACGTTCAATAAGTTCGACACCCTTTTTATAATAAGAACTGCCTTGCTCCTCAAAATAGCCATTAACTGCCGACATCACTTCTTCATCGTTGGAAAATCTTTGACCACTGAGCCATTTTTTCAAGTTTGGAAACAGAAAATAATCCGAGGGGGCTAAATTTGGTGAATAGGGTGCATGAGGTAGCAGTTCAAACTTTAATTCGTTAATTTTGGCTATTGCAATAATGGATTTGTGAGCAGGTGCATTATCTTGATGAAAAAACACTTTCTTCTTAACCAAATGCGGCCGTTTTTGCTTGATTTCATCGGTCAAACGTTGCAATAAGTTCGCATAATACTCGCCGTTGATAGTTTTACCTTTTTCAAGATAGTCAATGAAAATTGTCTCGCGCGCATCCCAAAAAACCGACGCTATAACCTTGCCTGCAGATAAAACGGTCTTCGCCTCCTTTGGAGCCGGTTGTCCCTTTTGAGTCCATTATTTTGATTGCTTTTTGTCTCGGGCTTTAGGTGATGGACCCATGTTTTATCCATGGTTATGGAATGACGCCAAAATTCTGCTTTGTGGCTGTGAAACTTCGCTAAACACTCAATTGAAACATGTTCACGACACTATTTTTGCTCGATTGTGAGCAATCGCGGCACCCATCTTGCACACAGCTTTCCCATGTCCAAATTTTCAGATAATATGCGATGAACCGCACTTTTTGAAATGCCTACTATGTCTGCTAGCTCGCGCACTTTCAGTCGAAGATTGTTCAGTACCGCTTTGTGAATTTTCTTTACCATTTCTGGAGTCGTCACCTCATTTGGTCGACCACTGCGATGCTCGTCTTGGCAGCTCATACGGCCTCGTTTAAACTCTGCTACCCAATATTTTACTGTTGTAAACGGAGGAGCGGACTCACCCAGAGTAGAATCCAGTTCAGATTTTATATTGGTTGGGCTGAGGCCTTGGAAATAAAAGCATTGTACCACATAACGATGACCAATTTTTTCCATTATCACAAATTCACTGAAAACGTTCAGTATTGATGGCTATCAAACAAATACTAAACAACGTGGCATCTTCAAACTTGACACAAATGCTTTATAGGTGGCATACTTTCTAATACATTGATATTTCTCAAACAACTATCGCCATCTCTAGGTCAGGCCGGGTACTTCTGGGACCACCCTCGTATGTATATTAAAGAAGAATTACATTTTAAAACAATACATAACTGTGTAATCGAGAGATACCTATGGATGATTGGAGTAAATTGATCTATAGATAAAAAATACAACATTTTATGTGTATACCATTCTCCAAAATCAAAGGATAATGAATTTCTGCAGAAGTTGCAGGAAACTTTTGATGATTATTCAGAAAAAACGGATACCCTCATAATGATTGGCGATTTTAACATCAACTTGGCAAAAAAGTCTTTAAACTGCTCTAAACTTGAGAAAGTCATTGAGAGAAGTGGATTCTATCAAAAAATTCAAAACTTTACAAGGGTTACACAAAATAGTGCAACCATGATTGATCTCATAATTACAAATAAAAAGTGCATGGAAAGTGAGATATGCTATACTCCTAAAATAACGGACCATGCAATATTAAAGGTTAATATTTCTACAGTCAAGCAGAATATTACAGAGATATGAAACACTTTAACGATCTTGTATTTCAATTAATGCTAATCGAATCTCCATGGTCATTCAACCTTATCAGTACTGATGAAATAGCAAACAATTTAGTAAAAATAATAACAGAAAAGTTAGATTATTGTGCACCAATAGTTAAAAGAAAGATGCCTGTCAAATGGGGCAACTAAAGATGGTGGTCACCAGATTTACATGACAATATCTTAGATAGGGATAGACTATAGGCTATGATAACACAGCAGGAAGAACATTGGGTGAGCTTTCGACAACAAAGAAATAAAGTTGTTCAATTAATAAAACAACAAAAGCAAGTATATTACCAACAAAAAAATAAATGATGCCAAAGGAAATTCAAAGGCTATGTGGAAAAGTTTGAAGGATATCATAGGCAATTGGGAAGTAGAAATATGGAAGGTATTGATTTCGATGGAACTATTTACAAAGAAAGTGAGACAATAGTAGAGTTTTTTAGTGACTTTTTTCTGAACAGCGTGACTAATTTGGCAAGTGATATAGATGACATACTTATGAAAAATACTTTGAATTATATACCAACTCCTATAAATAGCTTTAGTACATTTAAAACAGTTGAAATGAAATGACTAAGAAATACAGTTTACAATTTAAAAAATAAAAAAGGCTTATAAATTCCTGTATGGAAACAGGAAAATGTCAACAGTCATCCTTATAGAAAAAGTGAGTGTAATATAATATAAATAAAATGTGAAGAGCATTAATATGTTACCTGTATATGAAAAACTTCTAGAAACTGTTGCCAATCAACAATTACATCAATACGTAGAAGAAAATAAATTACTTACAAAATACCAAGCTGGTTTTAGGAAGGACCATTCATGTGAGAGTGCGCTTCAGTCTGTTATTTCAGGATGGAAAAATGTTTTGAGTGTGGGTCATTACGTGGGTGTTGTGTTTATCGACTTTAGGGGATCATTCGAAACAATAAATAGAAATTTGATGATAAAAAATCTAGCAAAATATGGATTTGAAGGCAACGTTTTAAGATGGTTCTCAGGTTACTTGGAACAAAGAACTCAGCGAACAAAGTACAAAAACTCCTTATCTTCTGTAAGAGAAAATAGACATGGTGTGCCTCAGGGAACAGTGCTGGGTCCTGATATATTCCTGCTGTATATAAATGATAAGCTGTAAAAAATTGCAAAATTCAGTTGTTTGCAGACGATACAATTCATAGAATGTGACAGCATAGACAATTTGGTTAAAATGATTAATGCAGACTTAAAGACATTATATGCCTGGTTAGGGAACAATAGTCTTAGTATTAATGTTGACAAGACTAAGTGTATGATACTGAAATCTAAATTTAATGTTCAGGATACTTATCTGCACGATGGATTTATAATTGAAAATAATAAGATTGAACAGATTAACTAGTATAACAAGTATAACAGTAGCCATGCAGATGTGTAGGGTAACAAAGGATCTTAGTTCATGGACGTCACTACTTATATATAAAACAATAGCCATGCCTCACTTTAGCTACTGTTCCTCCATATTATATATGTTTCAGGAAGGTGATATAGATTCACTACAGAGAAAACAAGATCAGGCTCTTAGATGTATATTAAGATGTAATAGATACACAAGAATTAAAGACATGTTAGAAATAACTAATTTATTAAGTATCAAACAAAATATATTTTACAATACAGTGATAGTCATCTACAAGATAAAGAATGGAATGTATCCCGAACACATATTGGAAGGTTTGCAATTTGTCTGTGATATTCATAGTTACAATACAAGGAATAGGTTTGATTTTTATGTTCCTGCTGTGGGGTCTACTTTTGCGCAAAATGGTTTATTTCATAAAGGCGTTATAGATTTTAATAATTTACCAGCTGAAATAAAATTTACAAATTTTGTCAAATTCAAAAGACAATTGACAATTGAAGTTATTTAGAAAATAGTGTTAGTTTTAGATAATAACATTATATATATATATATATATAAGTGGTTTCAAAAGGCGAAATCGAATCGTAATTAGGTAGGTTCACTCAGGTACAATGATTCTTCGATCTCTTCATATCAAACTATATAAAGCAAATCTCGCATATTTCTGTTTCCATAGCAGATATAAGGAAAATACGTGTGGCTCATTATGTCTAACACGTGCATAGTATCACTGAGGTCTTTCCCTGAGACCAAATATGTCACAATTTACAACCATTTACCGCATACAGTTTCCAACCCACAATTTTCATCCCCTACAAACAATGTCTGAAAATGAGCAGGAATCTCTAAAACGTTATAACTATGTTCCAGCAATGTTATCTACGCCGCCTCTGAATCAATTTTCAAAATCTACGACTACCAAACGATGAAAGTACTAAACATTCGATAATATTCGAGCTTCAGTTTACAAGTTTTCGGTTGCTTAAAGATATCTACATCGCATGAGTCCGTTTTTCTCATTTATGTCGATTTGTCAGTCCGTGCCTGTTGTACATCAATGCGTCATAAGTAATGAGTCAATCTACTTGACGAAATATCCAAAGAACCATAATAGACGGATTAACACAAATTAAAGGTTAGGCGGAATGGCTGGTACATTCAAGGATCATAGAATTCACAAAAATATATAGTTAGATAATAATAATTATAACAATAGTAATGTTATTTCACGTATTATACAAACATAACTAAAACTAACATACGTATACGTAAATAAGTTGCAATTACCCACAGACGAATGAATTCAAGAATAATATGAAAATAGTTGTCATCACTTACAAAAGCATCGCAGAACACTAAAACCAAATATTCAAATATTCTTCTATAGCAAGGTGTCAGTGACGACATCACCGCAGATTCACCAGTTGGAGATTGTTACCAATTGCACAGTCGGCAGTGACCTTCACGACGATGCAGCATCGCGCCATGCATGGAACGCCGAGTTATAATAAGTGACATATAAATCCGAACACCCAGTTTAAATGGTTTTATTTAAATAAAAGTTGGTGAATGTATTTATCTTACTGTAAATAACAAGTGAAAAAATGTTCAGACTTATCAGTTGGACATTCCGGTTTTTATACTGGTTTTTTTTAAATTCACTAACGCTCTAAAAATGAATATTTCAGCCGCAGTAAAGAATCAACGTTGGCGGATTTTGGTTCTTGACATCCTTTACGATCGGTTACGATGCCTAGAGTACGGAGACCTGTACGATTTCGTCAACTTAGTGAGTTTGATAGGGGCCGTATAGTGGGACTTCGGGAAGCTGGACTTTCTTTTCGGGCAATTGCAGTTAGAGTGCAAAGAAGTGTAGACACTGTGGTTAGGTATTGTCAGGCATGGCTTCAAGAAGGCCGTACGCAAAGAGCAAGGGGCACTGGACGCCGCCGTAGAACAACAGACCGTGAAGATCGCCGCCTAAGATTATTGGCCTTAAGGGACCGTTTCTCCACTACCAGGTCCATTGCAAATGAATGGTTTGCAGAACACGGAAGACCTATTGGCATGCGAAGTGTTTACCGACGAATGAGAACTTTTGGCTTGTTTTCATACCGGCCACACTGGGTCCTCCCTTTAACTCGAGAACACCGACGTAATCGCCTTGAGTGGTGCAGACAACGGTCACTCTGGGATCAGGAATGGAACAGTATTGTCTTTAGTAACGAGTCTCGATTTTGTTTAGGCATGCACGATGGTCGTTCCAGTGTTAGAAGGCGACGTGGTGAAAGGAGGAATCCACAGCTTTTTTGTTGAAAGACATGTTCATCACACTGTTGGAGTTATGGTTTGGGGTGCTATAGCTTATGGTTCCAGGTCACCTTTAATCTTCATCAGAGGTAACATGAACGCGCAGCGTTATATCCACGAAGTTCTAGAACCCCATCTTTTACCCTATCTTGACACCCTGGCAGATCCAACTTTCCAACAAGATAATGCCCGACCACATGTTGCAAGAGTCACAATAGACTTATTTCAACATAATGATGTCACATTGTTACCATGGCCACCAAGATCTCCCGACTTATCCCCAATTGAGCACGTGTGGGATATGATGGGTAGGAGATTGCTCAATTTGCAACGTCCTCCTCAGACTCTAGAAGCACTTCGAGAGGAGTTGGTGGTTGCCTGGAATGAGATACCACAGGAGGACATTGACCACCTGATCAGAAGCATGCCCAGGCGCGTTGAAGAATGTGTAGCACATCAGGGTGCATCCACACATTATTAAAGGTGAAAGGGCTTTAAAGCAGTGCAATTATTTTGAAATTTTTATCATTTACTTATTATGCTTCATTCATTAAGTACTTATACAAAATTTTATTAAAATAAAACCATTTAAACTGGGTGTTCGGATTTATATGTCACTTAGTATATTTCGAGTTGTTTACATTATACATCTGACTTTTATGATTCAATTTTCCCGTTGTTACCGGGACCAGAAGCTTCTTAATAATAGATCGTCTGAAGATTATGGGCAAAGTCAGAAATGTAGAAATAAAAAGACTAGGCGTCATATCTGTAGAAAGAAGAATACAAGTGAATGCGCTCTGGACACATGTCCAGAATGCCAAAGACAAGACTGGCTAAAAGGATCTGGAGAATGGGACAATTCAAGAAAAAGACGGAAGCAAGGCCAAGAAGGAAGTGTAATGACGAAAAGACAAATGCATTTGGACTGGAAGGCAGCAGAACTAGCTAAAGACAGAACAAGATGAAGAAAGAAAATAACTGAAAATTGAAAAAGTGAATACAGATATCAAGCTCTACACTGGCTGGATCTGGTAGAAGATGAAGGGATTAAGAAACTAAGTAAACAAAAACTGCTCATATCTATGAATACAAAGTTAGTAAAGAATACTTTTCTACTATAAGAAGATTACGTTTTAACCACGGAACCTTCCCATCTTACCTACATAAGATTCTCACTTTACGAGCACGATGGTCAGATAGCTGACCTGAACCATACATTTTTCGAATGTTTAAGTTATAAACCACTTACAGATAACCTGATTTCAAAACCCTCCCGACTTGAATTTCAACCGCCGCTTAATATTTCGTCGTTGATTGGATTAGCAATTTAGTACTTTGTATTTATAATATAGGGTTGTCCAATAGGGATGCAGGAAAATAAACGTCAATTTGACATAGACGCCATCTTTGTTTTCTGTCACCGACATGTCATTTTGTTAGTTGAATGTTTACGATTGATCGCTATGGAGTCGTATTCGATTTAAGACCGCATTAAAGTTATTCAAGAGCACTACAAACGAAACAACCATCGGTCGTCTGGTGCGTAAATTCGAGGCAACAGGTTCTGTGGCAAATCTGCCAGGCTCTGGCCGGCCAAAGAGCGTTCGCACACCGGAAAATATTGCTGTTGTGAAGGAGAGTGTGAGAGACGATCCGAAACAATCAACAACGCGTCGATCCCAAGAATTGGGCATTTCGAGAACCAGTTTGCTCCGCATTCTCCACAAGGATTTGAATGTACACGCCTACAAGATCCAACTGACGCAAGAGCTGCGTCGGGCCGACCATTTTTCGCGCCGAACGTTCTCAGATTGGCTCCTTGAACACCGCCAAATTGATGCCACTTTTTCATCAAAAATCATGTTCATCGACGAAGCGCATTTCACTTTGAATGGGACGGTAAACAAGCAAAACTGCGGCATCTGGGCGAACGAAAATCCCCGTGAGTATCAAGAGCAGCCGATTCATCCTCAAAAAGTGCCTGTGTGGTGTGCATTGTGGTCAAAAGGCATCATCGGACCTTACTTTTTCGAAAATGTGGCCGGCGACGCCGTTACCGTCAATTCTGCGCGATATCACGTGATGATACAGGACTATTTTTTGCCGCAACTTGAAGGAATGGATATGGACGATGTTTATTTCCAACAAGACGGTGCAACATGCCACACAACCAACGTCAAAATATCCATCGATTGCAGTCGTTCTTCGGTGATCGCGTGATTTCGCGCAGAGGAAATGTGCCATGGCCACCAAGATCGTGCGATTTGGCTCCCTTGGACTTCTTTTTATGGGGATATTTGAAAAGCAAAGTCTACGTCAACAAACCAGCCACCCTCCAAGAACTCAAAAACATCATTGCCGAGATAAATGCCATAGAACCGACCATGTTGCAAAATGTCATTGAAAATTTCGACCATCGCGTGGACGTCTGTAAATCCAGTCATGGTGAACATTTGAGCGATATTATTTTTCATACATAAATGGTATAAGTGAACCTTCAAAATAAAGTACCCAACTTGATTTGAATATCAATCTTTCTTGTTTTAATATGCGTTTACTTTCCTGCGTCCGTTTTGGACGAACCCATACAATTTGTGGCCAATGAACTTTAGTTTAATACCATAATCCAAAAAATATTTGTACTCATCGAATTAAGCAAGATTGCCTGCTTTAACTCATAATTCCCGAATGCAGGAAAATGAGGGGAAACGCTAAAAGCATTGTACAATGTTGTACTACTGCGATAAATGGTGTTTGCATTCTAGCATTCCACTAGGTACAATAGCCGAAAGGTCAAATGTTTCCGACGTGAAATATACTTTCCCATTATTAATGGAACCGGCATAGTATTCACTTTTATCTATATGCCGATAGCCAGTCAAAGTTGCAACGTATTGCAACAACTACAACTAATTTCCCCATTACTGCGATAAAATACGATCTCGTTTCGTTATGAGTATACAATTTAACAAGTAAAGAGCGAAAAAGAATAATGTATAGCTGTGTTGCAAAGGCTTTAGGATGTGCTGCGCCTTCTTTGTTCAAGGATTTTGCTTTCCACTGTAATCAAGCTTGTAACTGTTTGAAGTTTATAATTGATGATAGTCGATATCGAATGTATTCCAGGAATCTTAGAATAAATTATAATATAATTTTCGCATCTTATGTGACACAAGTTAGTACCGTAATTTGGCGCACGGTACAAGAGTTGTTCAACGGGGCGTTAACCCGAGCTGACGTCCGAAAGTCGAAAACTGCAGCCTATTGGGTGATCTTTCCGCCGTTGACAGAGGGTTCTAAGTAATTTAAAACCACCCACAGGACCTAAACTGAATCCAAATTCAAGATGTGATGTAAATAATAACAGTTAGCGCGTGATCTCTCGGTAACCGGTGGGGACAACGCCTTTTATTGGTCAATTCGCCATTAAATTTCAAGCGGTCGCCTGGCGGAATAATGCGCGGGGCAGGGACAGGACAGGCAGAGTTGCATTCAGGCCACCGGCCGTCGCGTGTATCACTGCGTGCTCGTGTTTTCGTATCCACCTTGCTTGGTTGTTGCTGTTGTTGTTGTTGAGTAAGTTGTTAAGTTTCTGTTTGTTATTGTTATTCCTCGTTATTATTTGTTTTGAACTAATCCTGAACATGTCCAGTACAGATACTGCTGACGAGGCTGTAGGCTACTCCCTTAGCCCTCCTAGAAAGCGATCAAAAAAAAGGCATCTTAGCGTAGACATGAATACATTCAAGATAGAGCGGAAGGAAGACGAAACATCAACTAACCCGATCGTTGGATGACGCTGACAAGCATGCGATTCGGAGGAAAGTGCACGAGTTCTTCTTCAGAAACGAAATACCGACTGTTGATAAAGTACTACGGGAGGTTAACGAGGATGCTATGTTACCAAATGTCAAACGTTCGACTATTCATAAACTTTTGAAGCATCTTAATTTCGAATGGAAGAAACGATGTCGTAACAGCTTACTTATGGATAGAGAAGAAATTGTTCTGTGGAGGAGAGAGTACCTGACCAAAATTAAATCATTCAGGGATCAGCACAGGAAGATCTATTACCTGGACGAAACTTGGATTAACGCTGGGCACACTACTCCGAAGGTATGGGTTGACAAAACTATGACTTCATCCAGAAGGGCATTTCTAGATGGACTGTCGACCGGATTGAAAAATCGAGCAGGTAAATAGATCGAAGTAGTTCACGGTATCAATTTTTGCGCACAATATCTCTCTATCTTCGTACCTACAAGACGTGCATGTGTACTTAGCGGATTTTATCTTTCTAGGCAAAGGAAAAAGGCTCCTTATTTGCCACATTGGGGGTGTAGATGGCTTCGTGGATGACGGCTTATGGTCTTTTGAGTAAAAAAAAAACCACTGACTACCATGAAGAGATGATTGGGGAAGCATTCGAGAAGTGGTTTTCAGGCATTTTACCATGTCTCGAAGACAATTCTCTGGTTGTTTTGGATAATGCTCCCTATCATTCTCGCAAAATAGAAAAAATCCCAACTTCAGCTTCTAGGAAATCAGACATTCAGAGCTGGCTCCGTTCCAAAAATATAACTTTCGACCCTTCCTTACTGAAATTACAACTATTAGATATTGTGAAACAACACAGACCAAGACATGATAAATATGTCATAGATGAAATGGCCAAAGCACACCACAAAACAGTATTCCGTTTACTGCCTTACCACTGTGAGCTCAACCCCATTGAGCTCATATGGGCCGATGTTAAGGATTTTTAATACAACATTTAAATTTTCTGACATGCAAGAGCTGTTCAGAATTGCTATACAGAGGGTCACACCAGAAAGGTGGCAAAAATGTGTGCAGCATGTTCAGGAGAAAGTAGATGTAGCAATGTGGGAGCTGGACAACATAATTGAAAGAGATTTTGAATCCATCATCATAAACATTAATGACGATAGCTCTTCAAGTGACTCTGAGTAAGTTTCGCGTTTTTATTTTGTCACAGAATACATATTATGGGAATCCTAGTTATAGTAAAATATGAACTTACAGATAAACTGCAGACAATGCAAGTCCGAAGTGCACCTTCAAAATCTATTTTCAATTGATTGAACAGCCTTATATTTATTCCATGTACAAAAGTGTCATATCTACCCCTCGTTGACTACGGATTCATTGTACATAGTGAGCAGCTGGTTACCTCTGGTATGTATTTCTCCATGTTGTCTAATTTGAAAAATCTGTAGAAAAACTTAGCACCCTTCAAGAATAAAAATTTGATTTTGCAACACCCTTAACTATAACTACTTCACTATATTAGATGATTTCGTTAAATACTGTCATCTTTGTTTTACAACACGTTGGTGGTAGTCCGTCATTCGGAGATAGCCCTGAATGCCGCCCTGTACGCCGTCCTTGCTTTTGGCAATCACGCATCCATTCTATCTTGGGTGTAAATACACTTTAGATGCTAATGTTATACAGTGTTGCAGGTGCACAATATGACAACCATGTCGCACCCTCAAAAGATGGCGGCTTATTAACAACTGACGTTGTCTGATTGGTCAGATTTAAATTTCCGGCGGGTTTCTTCCTATGCTTTGCATAAATAACCCTTTCAGCAAGCCATTTGCGTTTTGCGTAACATAAACATTCCATTTTAAAGCCCTATTATGTTATTTGAGACATGCCTTTTGTTCAGAGTTGTGATGTATAAAAATGTAAGTAACTAAGGCTGTAATATATTTGTAAATACTATAAGACCAACTCCAAGCCAAAACTATTTTTTTAAGCTGATCCAAATGATCCTAGGCAGTAGCCAGGCCTCTGGCAGATACTGAGGAAGAACAGGGATGTAGCGGTTACACATTTGACGAATGTAATATTTGAAGATCATACCTGTTGGAATCTTCACATAACTTTTTGAACAGTGGAGCACTACGAAAAGTTCAGCCGCCAGTATCAACCCCTGAGGTCCTGAGAATGATCGGAAGTTTGGAGACTACTTGTGATGTAACCAAAAGGCACAGCTTTAAAGGATGTTTGCAGACCATAACATTTGTAAGTTTTTATATGTCTGAATAACCAGTGATGATTTGTAGTGCTTTTTGTTCAAATTAGTTTCCATACTTCATTTTAAATCAGCTATTCTCAAAGCAGCAGGGTTGATATGCAATGCTCACTATAATTTCAATGGAATCGAAGCCACATGCGTGCCCACAGGGCAGTCTCAGGGGGGACATGGTGTCTTCTGGGAATCCGCTTTGACTTTAAAATTTTCATATTTAGCATGCTTTTCTGTACAACTTTGAGAGTATTTTTGGATTTTTCCTCCCTGAAAAAATTGCCACCTCTTGTTGTCAAAAAATTTTGTGGGCAGGTCCAATTTCACCAAAAGTTATGTCGTAATAATGATCAGCACCGCTGAGAAAAATTCCTGTGGGTATACATGGACAATAATATTATTGTCCTCATTAAAAAAAGAAATCCGAAATTGTAGTAACATATCAAGGCAATTCAATTGTTTCCTAATTTTTGATTTATGCAGGTGTCAACAAAGGCAATGAAAACATCTCGACCATAATGATGTTAATCCTGATTTATTTGTAGAAAAATGTGTGAGATTTATATAATGAATATATATTTAGGTATTTAGAATATATGTTTTTCTTTTGAACCTTTCCAGATTAGTAAGTTAGTGATCTTATAATAGCTTGTTGACGTTGCTGTTTTAACATACAAAAAAGCACTTATTCGTCAACATAGCGCAAAATGTTAATAACACATGCTGTTATAAGATCTCTCATATCCCACCAAATTTTTATATTAAAAGTATAGCAATCTCAGATTTATGTGTAGAGCTGGCAACGTTGCGGGATATTAATGCACAATCTGGCACCCTCCAAAAATGGCCGCTGACAACCACATAAGTAACCGAGTAGCCATTGAATAGCACGGAATTAAACCTTCTTCAGTGTAAATGTTTTGTGGTGTTATAGAAAGGCCTCCTCATCTATGTTTTGTTTATTTTTTGAACTAGTCAAGTTAGCCAGGTAACACAAAATTGACACATTATTACTATATCTTAAAGTGAAAATGACAGTTGAAAATAAAAAATGACGTACTTTGGTGTTACAGGATCACTGGCAGAAACGACAAAACGTTGAACTGACACTGTGACACTTTAACTAAATTCAATAATATACTAAGTGACATATAAATCCGAACACCCAGTTTAAATGGTTTTATTTTAATAAAAGTTGGTGAATGTATTTATCTTACTGTATATAACAAGTGAAAAAATTTTCAGCCTTATCAGTTGGACACTCCGGTTTTTATACTGCTTTTTTTTAATTCACTAACGCTCTAAAAATGAATATTTCAGCCGCAGTAAACAATCAACGTTGGCCGATTTTAGTTCTTGACATCCTTTACGATCGGTTACGATGCCTAGAGTACGGAGACCTGTACGATTTCGTCAACTTAGTGAGTTTGATAGGGGCCGTATAGTGGGAAGCTGGACTTTCTTTTCGGGCAATTGCAGTGCAAAGAAGTGTAGACACTGTGGTTAGGTGTTGTCAGGCATGGCTTCGAGAAAGCCGTACGCAAAGAGCAAGGGACACTGGACGCCGCCGTAGAACAACAGACCGTGAAGATCGTCGCCTAGGATTATTGGCCTTAAGGGACCGTTCTGAAAGGAGGAATCCACAGTTTTTTGTTGAAAGACATGTTCATCACACTGTTGGAGTTATGGTTTGGGGTGCTATAGCTTATGGTTACAGGTCACCTTTAATCTTTATCAGAGGTAACATGAACGCGCAGCGTTATATCCACGAAGTTCTAGAACCCCATCTTTTACCCTATCTTGACACCCTGGCAGATCTAACTTTCCAACAAGATAATGCCCGACCACATGTTGCAAGAGTCACAGTAGACTTCTTTAAACATAATGATGTCACATTGTTACCATGGCCACCAAGATCTCCCGACTTATCCCCAATTGAGCACGTGTGGGATATGATGGGTAGGAGATTGCTCAATTTGCAACGTCCTCCTCAGACTCTAGAAGCACTTCGAGAGGAGTTGGTGGTTGCCTGGAATGAGATACCACAGGAGGACATTGACCACCTGATCAGAAGCATACCTAGGCGCGTTGGAGAATGCGTAGCACATCAGGGTGCATCCGCACATTATTAAAGGTCAAAGGGCTTTAAAGCAGTGCAATCATTTTGAAATTTTTATCATTCACTTATTATGCTTCATTATACAAAATTTTATTAAAATAAAACCATTTAAACTGGGTGTTCGGGTTTATATGTCACTTAGTATAAATAACATGTATTAAAAAACTAAACATATCACGACGCAACATGTGCATTAAAAAGGCAGATGGAACTAAAAACGTACATATATGTGTAAACTATTAACACGTTAAAAGCGTACATCAAGGAGAATAAAATTAAAATGACATTACAAAACTGGTAGTTATATTTGTGTTATGATCAATAAATTAAAATTGAAGTGTCCATCATATACAGGGTGTGTCTTTCAATCAGTGGTTTTCGATAAATCCGTGGTGGCAAGTTTTCAAATAAACATGAGATACGTATGAGATACGGTATAAATAAAATATAATATAATGGCATTATGATTACTCTCAGAACGGTGACTCCACTTGAGGTGTGAAAAGTGACATGGTCCCGGTAACAACGATAAAATTAAATGATAAAAGTGCGGCGTATAATCGGAATCGTTCGAAATAACTTGACAACCGGCGTTGCGTGCATGGCGCGATGCGGCATCGTCGTGGAGACCACTGCCGACTGTGCAATGGGTAACAAACTCCAACTTACATATTTTAGCAATACTTGGATATTAGGAGTATTTCGTCTAACCTTCAACTTGTATTACTCCATATATGATTGTTCTCTGAATATTTCGTCGAGTATCTGGCTCCTCCATTTTCTTTGAAACTTCCAACGAAGGCTTAGGAAGTACAGAGTCAATCTACTTGACGCAATTTTTTTGCGATAAGTGCATAAAATCAATGTACAATGAATCCGAGAAATTAAATCCCAAAATTGAATACCAAGGGCTGAAATATGTTCATTTCAGCAAAGAATAAGACACGGTAAAACATTGTTAATGTCTTCTTAATCAAGTCGTACGGAAATTTCAAACTACACAAAATGTGAATACAAAATATAGCTAAGGAATAACCAACATGAAGTGTTTACATGGTTAGTGCATGAACTGCAAAGCGCACGTTGTATGGCCAACGTTAACTTTCCACTTTCAAACAACATTTTAAGGAGTCGGGTTTCAGCGGCAATTCTGAGAACATTATACAGAATAAATGTTTATTTAGAACTGTGAGAAGTGGTCGAACAAATTGAAGAAGTATCAGACGCATCAATTTTCAATCACATGTTAGACGCCTTTTAGTTAGGTATATTTACCTTAATTTATATGCTACTGAGAATCTTTGTCAAATAAGGATGTTAGACGTGCTACAATTTCTATGTTCTCTTTTAGGAAGTATTGCAAGACGGAAAATGGATGGTACTCCTTAGTTCTTGAGCTATTGGGCATTTATCTAAAAAACACCAAACTTCGACAGCCTGCATATATAGGAAGCCTTTTAAGCTGATTTATTCATCTTTTTGGTCAGGGTGGTGTAAAATGTAAAATACTATATTTTCTCAAAAAGATTAGCTGTGTTTCTTAACATCCTTAGATTCCACTTTTCCCTTTTTCAGGGGCTCTCGTATGACTATAGTGTATTTACACCCAAGATAGAATGGATGCGAGATTGCCAAAAGCAAGGACGGCGTACAGGGCCGCATTCAGGGCTACCTCCGAATGATGGACTACCACCAACGTGTTGTAAAACAAAGATGACAGTATTTAACGAAATTATCTAATATAGTGAAGTAGTTATAGTTAAGGGTGTCGCAAAATCAAATTTTTATTCTTGAAGGTGTGCTAAGTTGTTCTACAGATTTGCAGCAACAAAATTCTTAACATCTGCCCATATGAGCTCAATGGGGTTGAGCTCACAGTGGTAAGGCGGCAAAGGGAGTACTGTTTTGTGGTGTGCTTTGGCCGTTTCATCTATGACATATTTATCAAGTCTTGGTCTGTGTTGTTTCACAATATCTAATAGTTGTAATTTCAGTAAAGAAGGGTCGAAAGTTATATTTTTGGAACGGAGCCAGCTCTGAATGTCTGATTTCCTAGAAGCTGAAGTTGGGATTTCTTCTATTTTGCGAGAATGATAGCGAGCATTATCCAAAACAACCACAGAATTGTCTTCGAGACGTGGTAAAATACCTGAAAACCACTTCCCGAATGCTTCCCCATTCATCTCTTCATGGTAGTCAGTTTTTTTGACTCAAAAGACCATAAGCCGTCATCCACGAAGCCATCTACACCCCCAAAGTGGCAAATAATGAGCCTTTTTCCTTTGCCTAGAAAGATAAAATGCGCTAAGTACACATGCACGTCTTGTAGGTACGAAGATAGAGGGATATTGTGCGCAAAAATTGATACCGTGAACTACTTCGATCTATTTACCTGCTGGATTTTTCAATCCGGTCGACAGTCCATCTAGAAATGCCCTTCTGGATGAAGTCACAGTTTTGTCAACCGATACCTTCGGAGTAGTGTGCCCAGTGTTAATCCAGGTCCAGGTAACAGATCTTCCTGTGCTGATCCCTGAATGATTTAAATTTGGTCTACTCTCTCCTCCACAGAACAATTTCTTCTCTATCCATAAGTAAGCTGTTACGACCTCGTTTCTTCCATTCGAAATTAAGATGCTTCAAAAGTTTATGAATAGTCGAACGTTTGAAGTTAGCATCCTCGTTAACCTCACATAGTACTTTATCAACTGTCTGTATTTCGTTTCTGAAGAAGAACTCGTGTACTTTCCTCCGAATCGCATGCTTGTCAGCGTCATCCAACGATCTTATGATACTTTTGCGATTTTTACCGGTCATTTTCTTGGAAAAGGTATGATTTTTCTTATGTTCGTTCAAAACATTGTGCACTGTCGCTTGGCATACCCCAACTTTATCTGCCACTTTCAGAGCTATTTTCGGGTTAGTTGATGTTTCGTGTTCCTTCCGCTCTATCTTGAATGTATTCAATATGACGTCTTTCATGTCTACGCTAAGATGTCTTTTTTCTTATCGCTTTCTAGGAGGGCTAAGGGAGTATCCTACAGCCTCGTCAGCAGTATCTGTACTGGACATGTTCAGGATTGGTTCAAAATAAATAACAACGAGGAATAACAATAACAAACAGAAACTTAACAAATTACTCAAATACACTTAACAACAACAACAGCAACAACCAAGTAAGGTGAATACGAAAACACGAGCATGGAGTGATACACGCGACGGTCGGTGGCCTGAATGCAACTCTGCCTGCCCTGCCCCTTCCCCGCGCATTATTCCGCCAGGCGACCGCTTGTAATTTAATGGCGAATTGACCAATAAGAGGCGTTGTCCCCACCTATTACCGAGAGATCACGCGCTAACTGTTATTATTTACATCTCATCTTGAATTTGGATTGAGTTTAGTTTTTCAGTCATCGTCGGCACTTTATTAGATCATCATGAAAACAAAAGACCAGTACTAGACTAGTTACAACCTACCGTTCAGTTCATACATCTCTATCAACCACCCTCCCTCTCCCCCCCCACACTTTAATGAATAGTCTATTCTTAGAGTATTATTATGCCTGACCCCCACCGCATCATTCATTTAAATAGCTTATTTTAGATTGGACAGGAAAAAGATGCCTTAGATCTTTAAGGCAATGCAATTAGGATTGAAAATGAACATTGTGTTTATTTTGTCCAGATGGTACCCATACTATATCTTTACTTAACGAATGAATGACAATAAAAACGCTTACAATAACGGACATGGATTGTATACTTTTCGAAGTTCTCTAATTACACACATGCATCTTTGTGCTCGTGTATATAAACTTTCGAAACTGCCTACACAATGATGCAGTTAGCGACAAAAAATAACAAAAAAAACGCAGCTAATAACATACGACGCACCGGCAATGTCGGACCACTCAATTTCATCAGCGATAAATTTTCTTGTTGAAGAGAGAGAAGAAAATGTGACCGTAGCGTGGTCTTTATTACAAGCTACGATAGACGACGCTTCGGAATAGGCCTGCATTTAAAAAGTGAAATTTATTTGCAACAGCGTAATAGCGTAATAGCTGGTTAGTGAACAATCAACCTATAGATACAGCCATGGAGGCTACAGCAGGGTTAGGTTAGGCGTCCAACAAATAGTTTCAAACGCTGATAGGGATTCAGTAAGTCAAGTAGCCTGATATTTTCCTGACATACTTTGACTTAACAAAGAAATTACTTGAAACGTTAATAGTAGCAGACGTTTATTTACTCCATTATAACAGACGCATTTACTGGCAGCTCAGTTTTTTTTTGGAAAAACGCTCAGACCCGTCGATTTAGTTTTCGAGGCGGGCACAAGTTTGACAAAAAATCACGTTAACAAGTGCAGCCCCCTGGGCGGGGGTGACACCAACAGTAAAATCTTAAATGGAAAGGGGGGTCGAGTGATACCTTATTTATTCCCTTTATAATGATGTAAAATACATGAGCTTCAGTTCAGTAGTTTTGAAGATTTATTGATTTAAAGCTTGAAGTAGACTTTAATAGGTACATCAGATTAGTTTGTACTACTTTCAGAACAAATTTGACTAAATAGGTAAATAATAATAATAATAAATTTATTTTCCATCAGACATGCATGAACATGTATAGGTTTCGTCAAAAAGATACAATCAGTAGATACAATAAGTAAATATGAACAAAGTAAATAAACAAAAAAACAAACAAATAACATCCATCAACAAACAAGTTAAAATTAGTGATAAAAATATTTAAAAACTGACAAAGTCGCTATCCTTTTTATGGAGTCAGACAGGTTGTTAAAAATTTTAGGACCTAAAATACATGGTGATCTGCTGACTAACTTATAACACGCAAAAGGTATATGGATGTCGTTTTGTCTGAGAGTGCCCATTTGATGTATATGACACTTCAAGGTGAAATCATCTTTGTTTAAAAAAGTATAGATAGCCATATTGTAGAGGAAAAGCGAAGGCAGTGTCATTATTTTTAATCTCTTGAATAATTCTCTGCAACTGTAAGTGCTGCTTACTCCCACCATACACCTCACCAGCCGTTTTTGACTTAGGAACACCTTAGAAGCGTTCACCGATGAACCCCAGAAGCACAAAGCATACAGCATGCGAGACTCAACCTGACCATGATACAACATCAATAGCTGATTTTCTGTGAAAACAGATCTCGGGTTCTTGAATAAATATGCTTGAGAATTTATTTTTGATGACAGATAATCGCAATGTCCTTTAAAGTTGAGACATTGGTCTAAGTGGAGCCCTAAAAACTTAGTGCTTTTATCAGTCTGCAGTGCTGAACCGTTCAGAACAAGCTCAATCGCTGGTATCGACTTTTGAATGTTATGGAAGCTTATAACTGTGGTCTTCTCGCTATTAAGAAGTAACTGATTTTCTTCAAACCAGCTATTGATGTTGTACACTAGGGTGTTACATTTATTTATTAAATCAGCCTCGTCTTTATTTGATATAATGATGGAGGCATCGTCTGCATACAACGTGAAATGTGCTTCAGGGAAACATTGCTCCAGGTTATTTATATAAAGGGAAAACAGCACTGGCCCCAATATAGATCCTTATGGTACGCCTATATTTATGTTAACCATACCCGATTTGACCTGCTTCAGTTGACCAGAGTTGTTGTGTGTTATTGCCACGAATTGTGACCTTTTCTGCAAGTACGATTTTATCCACAGGTAGGCTGAACCACCAATTCCATAGTCTGTTAGTTTGGCTAATAATAATACTTTTCTTCACTACGCCCATGGTTTGTTTATCATTTTGTTGTTGAAAATAGCTATTGGAGCGTTTTATTGTGGCAAAAAAGTTATTTCTTGAAGAAAGATAAGGAAATATCTCGCACTTATTTTAAATAGGAATATTTTTCGGAAATAATCAGTGCTTTAATAGAACAGCAGAAATATTTAATGAGCGACATGAGAACAGTAACGTGCATCGAAAATATGTTCTAGAACTTGTAGCTAAATTTCGGGAAACTGGGTCAGTCGCCAATAAAAAAACGCAACATTGAAAATCCCATAAGGAACGAAGCAATAGAAGTGGGGGTTTTAAGGCAAGTTTATGTAGATCCTACGTTAAGTACCCGCAAATTGGAGACTGTGTGTGGTGTTAGTCGACGTACTGTCCATTCATAAGGCCCATAGTTTTCATCCGTATAAAATTCACCTGGTACAAGAACTTAATGAAGACAATTTTGATCGGCGATTACAATTTTGTGACGATATGAGTGAACGAATTATAAACGATGAACATTTTCTATTCAACAGTTGCTTTTCCGACGAATGTTCCTTTTTCTTAAATGGCGTAGTAAATCGTCATAACTGCCGATATTGGTCCGATTCTAATCGCAAAATTTATCATGAGGTTCATACACAGCAGCCACAAAAATTAAATGTTTGGGCTGGTATTTTTGGCGATCATTTAGTTGGTCCTCTTTTCTTACCCAGAAATTTGACCAGTGAAATGTATTTGGAATTACTGGAGGACGCCATAGATCCTGCATTAACAGCCATCATTGAAAATCAGAATGATCGGCGGTACATTACGAATAGGTCGATGTTCCAACAGGATGGTGCCCCACCACATTACGCATTACGTGTTCGACAATATTTAGATCAGACGTTTCCAGATCGATGGATTGGTAGAAGAGGTGCCATTGAATGGTCCCCAAGATCTACAGATTTATCACCTTTGGATTTCTTTATGTGGGATCATTTAAAAAGCAAAATCTATGCTACTCAGTCAACATCATTAGAAGACCTGCGACAAAGAATTGTGAATGAGTGCCTTCAAATTACTCCTCAAATATTGCAAAATGTACGGCAACGTTTTGAGCAAAATCTTTATTATTGCATGGAGAGTCATGGTGGCCATTTTCAACATTCACTTGCCTAACGGGTCAGGTCATTCTTCATTTTTAAATTACTTGCTGCCAAATGTATTGATCTCCACTAATGATGATGTATTAATTTTATTTAAGCTTTGGATCATTAAATCTTCAAAATTACTGAACTGAAGTACATTAATTTTATATCATAATAAAGGGAATTAAAAGACCTTTAAAATAATTAAAATAATCACTTTCCATTTAAGATTGTAGGGTTGGTGACACCCCTGCCCAGGGGGCTGCACGTGTGTGTGATTTTTTGCTAAACTTGTGTCCCCCTCGAAAACAAAATCGATGGGTCTGAGCATTTTTACAAAAAAGAAACTGAGCTGCTAGTACATGCGTCTGTTTCGTTTTCGATGCGCCACCCTGTATAAGAACAATAATAACGTAGAATGGGTAAATAAATATTTCAATCCATAGAAGAACAACACCTGTACATGGGCCAGTTTGACTTTAGTTTAATAAAATATGTTGTCTTCCTATTGCGCCTATCCATTTTGATAATTTCTGATTAAGATTATGTGTTTCGAAATTGTACGTGTTCATATTTTGGGGCCAAATAGAGAAAAGATCGCTCTATTATGGTCTGATGAGGTTTAAGGACAGTTTTTGTCCGGAATTTTATCTTGGAAATGTGTGTTTTTTTTAAAGCACGCACTGACAACTTTGTGATAATGGCTGATAGTATGTAAAAAATAAAAAAGTTGCTTGATGTCAAATAATTTTGTTTCGTTATAGAAATCGTTTGTTGAATATAATTTTGGTTTTCCGAACATAGTTTTTGAAACAGTTCTCTGTAAGACTTCGATTTCGTTTAAATATACTGGGCATGGTGTACCCCATGCTAATATACCATATATTAGGTGCGGTTCAATTAAGACATGATATATAGTACGCAAATAATTTTCTGTCAATATGCTTGTGAGGAATTTGATTCTGTATGTAGCAAATCTAGTTTTCTTCAAAATGGCCCACCTCAAATTAGTGTTCGTTTAAAAAAATTCCTAAATTTTTTATATTACCCACTCGTGTCAATTTTTAAATTTGTCTTGCCTATTTTGAAGAAAATATTTGAATAATCGGGTAGATGTCTTGTGTATGGTGGAAGGGTAGAAAATGCGCTTCACGGTCTATGCTTGATTTTTCATTGTTCTATTTCTACTACAAATTATATTTTTGTCCACTAAAGATCTTCGGTAGTATTTATTTGAAGACCCGATGAGCCGTATTTTGCATTTTAATGCAAATATTCACGTAGAGAAAAATTCAAAATTGTTACGAGACCAAAGAACCCGAAATCGATAAACAGTATCGTAGAAACTCGGGAGATCCAGGGGCAAAATCAGTAGGAAGAAAAAATCAGGGCCGGCATAAAATAATAATAATAGACGTCTTTATTTATCCACAATTACATTGTAGTATAACCAAATGTCAGACTAATATGGCGAAGTTTAGCATGCTGCTACTCTTACACTTAACCATATAGTCTCTAGCAGATGTTCTAAAGAATACACTATCCACAAACAGATTTGGTTCATTACATCGAAAGTAAAATTTAAAAAAGAGAAAAAGGCATATTTTCTAAACCCAAATGCACCAAAAAATTATTAATCTGAATTAAAGATGGAATAAAAAAGAAATGAATGATTACGTAAATTATATGTTTGGAGGGTTAAGTAATAATGTTTTAACTTTTTGTCGCAAGACTGGTAATGAAAATTCTTTATATACTTTAGGAAGGTCATTATAAATAATAGCAACATTGTAAGAAAAACTGCGTTTAAAAAGTGTAGACGTATGCAGGGGTATTCTAATATTATTTTCTCTGAGAGTTCTACAGTGAACATCATTATTAAATTTTTTCCTTCATGTAATAAGGTTTAGACGTGTTAGCAACAATTTGTGAACAAAAACTGAATAGTGATACTTGACTATGTCATTAATTTTTAACCAGTTTAGAACGGGATATTTCGCTGATACATGATCAAATTTACGTAAGCCAAAAATGAATCGTATGCAATTGTTTTGAATAACTTGAATAACGTTTTTAGTGAAATTATCTAAACAAGTATAGTATACGATATTACAATAATTTAGTATAGATATGACCAATGCTTCACATATTTTTTTACGCAACTTAAAATTTAGTAAATACCTGTTTGCTATAAGAGTGCGCAGCCGTAGGTAGATTTTCTGAGATAGACTTTTAACATGTTCAATAAACCTTAATTTTGTATCAAAAATAACAACAAGAATTTTTGCAGAATCAGAAAATTGCAAAATTTTGTTATTTATCTGAATGTTCAAGAGCTGTGTTACATTGTATGTTTTTCTTTGTGCACAAAATAGTAACATTTTAGATTTTTGTGGATTAATAAGTAGATTCTGATCTAAAGAGTGTTTAATTAATTTATTAACATCGTTTTGTAAAATTTGAGTAGTATTATTGACATTATCTGGGTTGAAATGATGGAGCAATTGCGTATTGTCTGCAAATGACTGGACATGAGAATTATCAATACTTTTGCTTAAGTCGAACGTATATATGAGGAACAGAAGCGGCCCCAATACAGAGCCCTGAGGTACGCCTGAGGGAATTATTGTCACTTGAGACATTTCTTGATTGAGACAAACACACTGAGTTCTTTAATGAAGGTAACTGTCGAAAAATGAAAGGGATACACTGTCAAGACCTATGTAATTTAATTTAGCAAGTAATAATTTATGACTGATGCTGTCAAGATCAGCGGCGTATCAAGGGCTTTTGCTTAAGTATCAAAACAAATCAAAGTTCATCTTCTAAAAAAAAACTATTGATTTTAAATATTTTTTAGAAGAACAAAATATAATATCCATCATCTTCAGCTAATATACATGTTGTATCACATGCACAACTTAAAAATAATTATTATAACATAGAGGTGTGTTTCAAAATCCGGTCAGTTGTTACTTCTGTTATTTTTAATTTTAGCATTACAAAGGCGTTAGGATCCTCATAGGCTTTTCCCAATTCTACCAACCTTAAAATCGGAATAACAAAGATTCTTTAAGCACCTCATAGAAGCCGTGGTGTTCTAGTATTTAGGCTTTTGCCTGCACGGCTGCTTTCATATAAATAAAGTAAAATATACAACAAAATTCTATACATCGTAATAATGATAACGAAAAAATACACTAGAGATAACCCAAACTCCAGTATAGTTTGTTTTTTAAACACATAAATGATGACTAGACCTTCAATTACTTGCTATACCGTGCGCAATGGACTGTACAGCTTTTCAGCTGGCTATCAGCCTTTTATTTCAGTTAACGAGGTCTATCACTATCTCTGATGTGTTACGCAAAAACTAACAAACGCGAACCCATCATTTTCGCGGATATCCGTTCTCCGGTAACCTGAAAACTGTAAATCGTTGTTCCACAGAAATAATGAAAAAATGCAATGTCTCTTCGCTGGTAAATAAATCTTGCCGGTAATTGTAAGATGCAATTATGACTTATTTTTCTCTCTGATACGGTTGTTGAGCTTTGCGTTCTGTCTCCTCAAGACGGTAGGTAACTCTGATAAAGAGTAGCGTTAGCTACAATTATTACTGTAATTAGAAGCACACGAAATAGGAACGATTATTTATTCTTCAAGGAAGATGCGAATATGTCACAGGCTCCCATGACTGTATTCCGACAATCAATTTAGCGGAATTTTAGATAACAGTCTCATGTCTGTTTATAGCTATAAACCTGTTGATTCACTAGTTTGCGAAAACTATTTCAAAAATAAATTAAGCTCTGAATATATTTTTTCATTGAATAAGATTAGTTCAAATGACGTATTACAGGCAATAGGGAGCCTAAAATCTGATGCGAACGGAATTGATGGTATATCCCTGTCAATGATCCAGCTTTGCCTGCTAGTTATTCTCCATCACATCGTCCACATCTTTAACGACTGTTTGGAAAAAGGCTACTTCCAAACACATGGAAACAAGCTCTAATTATTCCAATTCCTAAAAAAAATGAATCCCACTGAGTATAATGATCTCAGACCTATCAGTTTATTACCAATTTTATCCAAAATTTTAGAAAATATTATAAAGTTCCAATTCACCGCTTACCTAGAAAAATTCTTTATACTTCCCGACACTCAATTCGGTTTTAGAAAAAATTATAGTACAACATCTGCCCTACTTAATCTGCAAGACAATATTTTAAGTGAAGAAAATGGCACTAGCCTTAATCTCTATAGACTATTCGAAAGCCTTTGACAGCATCAATCATAAATTATTACTTGCTAAACTAAATTACATAGGTCTTGACAGTGTATCCCTTTCATTTTTCGACAGTTACCTTCATCAAAGAACTCAGTGTGTTTTTCTCAATCAAGAAATGTCTCAAGTGACAATAATTCCCTCAGGCGTACCTCAGGGCTCTGTATTGGGGCCGCTTCTGTTCCTCATATATACGTTCGACTTAAGCACAAGTATTGATAATTCTCATGTCCAGTCATTTGCAGACGATACGCAATTGCTTCATTATTTTAACCCAGATAATGTCAATAATACTACTCAAATTTTACAAAACGATGTTATTAAATTAATTATATACTCTTTAGATCACAATCTACTTATTAATCCACAAAAATTCTGATTCTGCAAAAATTTTTGGTGTTGTTTTTGATACAAAATTAAGGTTTATTGAACATGTTAAAAGTCTCAGAAAACCTACCTACGGCTGCGCACTCTTATAGCAAACAGGTGTTTACTAAATTTTAAGTTGCGTAAAAAACTATGTGAAGCATTGGTCATATCTATACTAAATTATTGTAATATCGTATACTATACTTGTTTAGATAATTTCACTAAAAACGTTATTCAAGTTATTCAAAACAATTCCATACGATTCATTTTTGGCTTACGTAAATTTGATCATGTATCAGCGAAATATCCCATTCTAAACTGGTTAAAAATTCATGACATGGTCGAGTATCACTATTCAGTTTTTGTTCACAAATTGCAGCTCACGTCTAAACCTTATTAGAACTCTCAGAGAAAATAATATTAGAATACCCCTGCATACGTCTACACTTTTTAAACGCAGTTTTTCTTACAATGTTGCTATTATTTATAATGACCTTCCTAAAGTATATAAATAATTTTCATTACCTGTCTTTCGACAAAAAGTTAAAACATTATTACTCAACCCTCCAAACATATAATTTACGTAATCATTCATTTCTTTTTTATTCCATCTTTAATTCAGATTAATAATTTTTTGGTGCATTTGGGTTTGGAAAGTATGCCTTTTTCTCTTTTTTTAAATTTTATTTTCGATGTAATGAACCAAATCTGTTTGTGGATAGTGTATTCTTTTGAACATCTGCTATAGACTATATGGTTAAGTGTAAGAGTAGCAGCTTGCTAAACTTCGCCATATAAGTCTGACATTTGGCTATACTACAACGTAATTGTGGATAAATAAAGACGTCTATTAGTATTATTATTATTAGGTATAAATATTGGGAATATACTGGGTGCGCCATTTTTTATGTCGGTATTGAAACATCGAATGACTTTGATATTTACCAACCGAGTGATCTGGTTATACGTGTTTCTTAAACGTCGATTTATAACAATTTTAGTCGTGAATCGCCTTACACCGAAAGAACGCGCCAATATAGTCACAATGTACATTGAAAATCGTCGTTCAGTTGTGTTAACGCAACGTGCATATCGTCGAAAATATCTTGGCAAACAGTCACCGTCTGACAACACTATCCGTCGTTTGGTTTCGAATTTTCTTGAGTACAGGACAGTGGGAAATCGTCAACATACCGTTCATCAACGACCAAGACGTTCCAATAAATTGGTTGAAGCGGTCAGAGACAGCGTTGCCCAGAACCCAAAAGTGTCGTATCGTCACCGCGCTCAGCATTTTGGCATCAGTGGAACCACGTTGCGGCGCGTTTTGAAGGATGATTTGCATTGGTTTCCTTATAAGGTGCAGTTAACACAACAAATATTGCCAACTGACCGTCCACGTCGCTTGGAATATGCCCAAACAGTCGCTCGCATGGTTGAGGCTAAACCTGATTTTTGGAAGCAAATTGTGAAGACAGACGAGGCCCATTTCACGCTCTCTGGCGGCATTAATAAGCAAAACTGCCGCATTTGGGACACGGAAAATCCACATGAGATCCACGAAATACTATTGCATGACCGGAAAGTGACTGTTTGGGCCGGCGTTTGCGCCAAAACCATCATTGGACCATTTTTCTTCAACGAAAACGAAACAGTCGATGGAAATCGATATCGGTGGCTCATCATGTCTACCCACATATGCGTGAAAAAGGTCTTGATGGTTACTGGTTTCAAAAAGAGGTGACATTGACTGGCCACCCAGGTCTCCAGATTTGACTCCACCGGACTTCTTGTGGGGTTATTTGAAAAGTCAAGTGTACACCAGCAAGCCCCAGACCACTGAAGAACTCAAGGCAAACATTCGTAACGCAATCGCCGCTATACCACCAGAGATGCTCGAAAAAGTAATGTAAAACGCAGCAAAACGGACATATTTTGTTTTGGCCAATAAAGATGTTGTGTTCAAAAACTAGTCCCAATAAATTGTAAAGGACCATATCTAATAACAATACCCGATATATAGATATCAGTTTTTGGTTTTCAAAGTTATTTCATGTTTACATACCGACATAAAAGCTGGCGCACCCTGTATATTCCGACGGAACCAACAATGAAATCTACCGAGAGATCCAGCTGGAAACTCGTTCAAACAAATTCACGGGAAGTAAGAGATGACATTGCGATTCTTACTTCCTTTTTCCAATACCTCACTATTATTATGCATTAATCAACAAGGCACACTCTCAAGTGCATTCAAGGTTGTTAACTGGAAAAATCTATCGGAACGTAGATCTCGTATTCCTGCACAGGTCCCTGTATATTCGATCACGAACAAGTCAAATGTTAATGGCATCTCAACTCCTTCATAATCCGTTTGACCCGCATATCCTCAAAATTTTAAGTTAATGGCTAGACATCTCAAAAAATTATGTAAACGAAAATAATTTTCTCGACCTAGATCAAATGTATATCAGTATGCAGTACACAAAACTGGAATGGTTTAGCGCGTAGAGCCTCTAAATTTCGAATCAAATGCAAAAACCACCATAAATGACTGAAAACGGCAAAAATTGTAGTTTTGCAGCTGAACATTTTTTTTTTAGATCAAGTATATGTATCAGGTACTTTGATTCGCTGAAGATTATTTAGCTTGTTGACGATGCGAATTTGAAGTGAATTGGGAAAAACTGCTTTAAATCGCAAAAAGTTGTGAAACATGAAAATCATGCAAGCAAAAATCTGCCATCATGCCGACCTTCCGTTATACCGATTTGAAGGAAGGTAGTCAAGAGTAAAAAAGAGATCGTTCAGAGATCTACTGCTTGCTCAATGTAACCAGGACACCTCCACGTGTTGTCGGAAGACAACAGCACCGTTGTTTTTGACATGGCAGGCTTAAGCCCATCGAAATACATAAAATATACACTTGATCTAGTTAAAAAAAAAATCAGTTGAATAAAAATGGAATTTTGCGATATTTAGCGATTTCTGGCGATTTTCAGTAATTTTTTGCGATTTGCTCAAAATTGCGTCTACGAGCAAAATCAACTGAACTGAACTTATTGAAATACATAGATCGATACATTTTTATTGTTCGCATACTTCAACTTTTTGCGATTTTTAGTTAATTTAGTTGTTTTTCACAATTTACAAAAAATTCTGAAGATGTACGGGTCAAACGAACCTTATATTTGAAGGGTACATGGAAAGAGAGATGAATGTCACAGCCGTTGTATGAGAAAAAGAAGAACGTCACCGAAACTAGTAGCTACTACAATTTACCATACACCAATCCTCGACCAAGGAAATAAATGTTAAATACTCATTTCAAAGCGGTTATCATTTTTGGTTATTTGGTTCATTGTTGGGTCCTGTACTAATTAAAAAATATTTAGAACTAATACTGTCTTTGAGCTATTGAGTTTAGAAAATCACCTTTCCCTCATGTTCTAGGCCCTGTCTAATAAATTTTCTGTTAAGGTAATGCTGATATCAGAGCAGACCGTGAAAGCTAAGATAGGCATCTTGCTGGTTAATCAACCCTTACATTTTACAGGGTGCCGCATATGCCGAAAGGCTCATCTACAGGGTGTTTCAGTTTATTGTTGCATAACTTTAAGATTCGATAGAACTTTTAAAATTGCAAGTCTATATAAACATGGGTCGAAAAATGCGTGGCTTCCGATATACAGAGTGTTTAAATTTACTTTCTAAAGTAGTTTTTTTTAAATATTTTGAACAATATTTGATGTATAACAGTGTAAATTGGTATACAAGGGTTTTCTGGTACGACAAAACGAACCATGGGCATAGTTTTACTGTAGCCGCTAGAGGGCGCTCTCTACTGTACCTGTAGTGTATTAAAATGACTGAAAAAAATTTCTTAGTGCAATTTTTTACTTTTTGAATAAAAAACTGATTCTTCGCACTTTTCAACATAAAAAAGCTCTCTTGTGAATTTTCGTTATAGTTAGCTGTTTTTGGGATATTTCGATTTTTAAGGTTCGATGCATTTTTAATTATTTATGATAAAATAACGTTAAAAAGTCAGTATCTCGATAATTTTTAGAAGGCTGGCCACCACGATCCCCTGACCTAAATCCATTAGATTTCTTTGTGTAGGGTTTCTAAAAGAAAAAGTGTACCAGACTCCCGTAATCACAAGAGATATGCTAATAGACAGAATCAAGAATGCATGTGATGAGATAAGGCCTTATTTGAATAATGCTATACCACGTTCGATCATTCGTAGGTGTGAATTGTGTATTGAACAATTGGGTTTACATTTCGAGCAACTACTTTAGATTTTGTAAGTTTGCCCTAACTATCCAATAGCATTTTAGTTGTAAATAATTAATTCAATTTGTTAAAAATAATATTGGAAAATTAAACAAATTAATATTCTGTTTTTTTGTGTTTATTTGGAGTTAGGAATTATTGCTGTGTTTAAAAACACAATCTAAACGATCAACTTAATTTCTTGTAATGCCCAAATCGAAAATGTAAAAAAAAATATTATTTTCCCATAAATAATTAAAAATGCATCGAACCTTAAAAATCGAAATATCTCAAAAACGGCTAACTATAACGAAAACTCAAAGGACAGCTTTTTTATGTTGAAAAGTGCGAGGAATCAGTTTTTTTATTCAAAAAGCAAAAAATTGCACTAAGAAAAATTTTTCGGTCATTTTAATACACTACAGGTACAGTAGAGAGCGCGCTCTAGCGGCTACAGTAAAGCTATGCCCATGGTTCGTTTTGTCGTACCAAAAAAACCCTTGTATACCAATTTTCACTGTTATACGTCAAATATTGTTCGAAATATTTAAAAAAAACTAATTTAAAAAGTAAATTTAAACACCCTGTATTTCGGCAGCCACGCATTTTCCGACCCATGTTTATATAGACTTTATGCATTAATAAGTTCTATCGAACCTTAAAGTTATGCAACAATAAACTGAAACACCCTGTATAATCTCAATGTCTCGAAAAAGTTGAATTCAGACATGGACGCTAACATATAAAAAATGTTTAAAATCATGAAGAGAATCTCAAAATACAAAGGGTATATTCCATTAAAAAATGTTTGGTCCGGTTTCACATTCCGGCTACCTCGTATATCAAAGATAATTTTTTTATCTATGATTTAACTTTTTTCGATTTCTTATAATATCTTATGGTACTCCGTCAGATCTATGACCCGAGTCAAACTTTTAAATTCACTTTTCTCGACACTTACTTTTTGTGACATTCATCTTATTTCCCCTGTAGCCTTCATTTGGATTCAGCACATTAAAAACATGATCCTAGGCAGGTATAGTCAAATGTGCAGACAACTTTTCCATTTTAGTGTGCCGGTGTAATCCTCACAGCTTAATTGTTATAATCGCACAGAAACATCACTTTACTGACCCATTACATCAGAATAGTCTAATCTTCTCAGCACAAGGAGATTTTGCCCGCTCAGATCTGTTACGACTTATATGAATCGTATAACTTATCTATATACTGAACTGTATCCACGTATAACTGTTGTTCTACTAACTTGCGTTGCATATTTCACTGAAACAGTTAATGTGATGGTGTCAGATGATCAGATCCCATCCAAAACCGCATCTGCATTCGTTACTTAGCCATTATACTTTCATGTTGCACAATACAAGCAAAAAAGCTATAGTTAAAAGCTTTATTTGCTCTTACTTAGCAACACTTTCTTTTAGATCATTTATCCTTTCATAAATGCTGATCCACAATTAAAGTGAAAACTCGTTAACTGTCGTTGCAGCGGTACAAACCTGGTAGATGATTGATTCATTACCATTACCCAATCAAGCATATTGCTAATAGCAAATTTGATTTATGCCGACGCTATCTTCGGGTAAGATGGTTTTTATTTAACCTTTTTTGAATTTTGCATTTGAGATTAACTATAAATGAAAAACTTCCCTAAAAATCCTGAAAATTGTATACAAACCGATGCTAAATGTTCAAATTTTAAGTGCATGGGTCTGCTTGACCATCTTATTTTATATTATTGTAGCGTTTTCCTGGGTTTTTTTGGGTGGGGATTAAAACAGTCGTTTCCACAAAAAGTAATGCACCAATTTATTTAAAACACAGCACAACTAACTTTAACTTCACTCAACTCTGCTGTCCTCTCCCGGCCGTCGGCATATACAGTAATGGACAAAAGTATATAGACAAATATCAATATTTACCTAAATACCTTTAGAAAACGAATTCATACCTCATTGTTCCATAAACAAATGCGTTATTAGTAGAAAAACTTAATTCCTTGTTTTTAAATTATCTCTAATGAACACAATATAAGTCTGAATATAAGCACTTTTTTATGAGGGACAAAAATATGTAGTCAAATTCTTTTCAACATTAGTTTAGTACAGTTTCTGTCAGAAGAGGATTAGTTTGTGTTCATCAAGTATTGTGGAATAAGTTGAGTGATTTTAAGACCATGCCGCGTGGTCCAGAAATTTCTTTCGATGTGAAAACCAGGATCATTGAGTTATACAAAGATGGTCAACGTCAAGTCGACATTGCCAAAAATTTGAAGTTGAAGCGTAAAGCAGTTTGGGCAATCTTCAACAAATATAAACAAAAAGGTATCTTGGAAGCCTCTAAGAGAAGTGGTCGGACTAGAAAACTAAATGCTAGATCAGTTAGGTTAATAAAAGTAATTTCGTCCAAACATCCGTTTAAAACCTCAAGAGAAATGGACGCCGAAATCGAGACAAAAAGAGTTGTCAGTGTTTCTACGAAAACTATAAGTAGAAGATTAAATGATTTAAACATATTTGCTCGTCGCCCTAGTAAGAAGTCGCTAATCTCGAGGAAAAACCGTAAGGACCGATTACAATTTGCACGGTTGCATCTTGATTGGAGCATCTGTGACTGGAAGAGGGTATGTTTCAGTGACGAACTCTTTTTTCTTGAGGCCAAAATTATATTACTTCATACTAGAGTCATTATAAGCAATTAAAACAATTAGATCATCTAAAAAACAACTCAAGAAATGGATTTTACAACAGCCAAGGTGCTATGCGAAATTGTAGACATGGAAAATTAATATCAAAATCAATAATATTTTATTTATCACTGACATTCAGACTTTAACGTTAGTTGTAATTGTCTGAATTTGTTTCCTGACATCAACAAATCCAAGCACAAGTACAAGCATTTTGGTTACTTTATGTCCGTTCTGAACGATATTTGGAATTTACTTGCACTTTGTGACAAGAAACATTACTTTATATAAACCTTTATGAACAGCGTTGCGTGGAAGTGCAGAGTCAACTCACTAAGCGATACTTTTCCCTAATGCATTGAAAGCTGTTGTACGGCAGAACGGAAATTGAAGTGATTGATGCGTGGGATTTTTACTTCCGTAAATACAAGTTTGTCTGTTTCCTCAGCATTGCCGACAGAAGCTGTACAACTTTTTGTCATACATTTAATGTTGTTATGTCCATGATACACAATACCCGTTCATAAATAGTAGTGTCAATCTCACCTCATGTATATTTTTAATTCTTACATGCACCTTTATAGGTTCTGTTTTCTTTATTTGTATTTGAAGGCAACATAATATCGTTATTTAAATTCTGCGATCGATGCAACTGAGGTAACCTACCTTGTAAAGGAGTTGCTAATAGATACGCGGAACCTGACAAGTAGTCGCTTGTTTGCATGTTTATTAGTATCATATTTGGCATTGTTCAGGTATTCTCATCTACGATTATCGACCACATATTTTTGATGACAAACAGATTTAAGGTCTCTGAAACAGCAATTGAGTGTAAACCAATACTTTTGGAAAATTGTATGACCGATCATTGTCCTGAGTTGTTCAATATTGTGTATTTAAAAGGAAGTAATTGTATCATTAATAAAAACAGCTATGAATTTAAGAAAATTGATGAGAAAAGGTTGACAGATTATTTACAAGTGGTGACTTGGGACAGTGTTTTTTCAGAGAGTGATGTTCAAAAAGCAACTAGATAACTTCTATAATGAATTATATAAAGGCATAGATCATTCAACTTATTATTTAAAAGTAAATAGTAAGACTAGAAAACGCAAGCCGTGGATGACTGACGGTATTTTTACTTCGATCAAGAAGAGGGATGAGTTGAAACAGAGTTTGACGAAAGATAATGATAATTTGATATTGAGACAGTCCTATATCTCCTACAGAAACAGAGTAACTAATCTTATTAAGATCTCTAAAAATCGATATTATACATAAAAATTCATTTTAGCTGGTAATAACTATAGGAAAAGCTGGGATGTTATTAATGAGGTAACTAATGCTGGCAAAATAAAAAAAAATGACGTAAAATCAATTAAACACAATAATCAGCAGCTGGACGCTCCTACTGATATAGCCTCTGTTTTTAACAAATATTTTGTTGATATAGGTGAGCAAATAACAAGTCAGATAGATCAAAACTCAATTCTTGATACATCAGATCTTCATGTCGTCAACATTGCTCACTCCATGTTTCTAACTCCAGTGGATAACATAGAGTTACAGCAAATAGTTTGTAATTTGAAAAATAATAGCGCACCCGGAAAAGAAGGCTTACAGACTAAAACTATCAAGATGATCATGAAGTATATCAGTCACCCTATAACTCACATTATCAACCTCTGTTTCAAATCCTCAGTAATTCCTCGCCAATTTAAAGAAAGCATAGTGACACCAATATTTAAATCTGGAAGTAAAGACGATATGTTCAATTATAGACCTATTTCAGCTATCAATGTGTTTGGGAAGATTTTTGAGAAGTGTTTGAATAGCTGACTTTGTTCTTTTCGTGAGAAATGTGACATAATATCGAGCTGTCAATTTGGGTTCCGCAAAACTTGCAATACAGAGCAATCTCTATAAGAACTTACAGGACAAGTGCTTGAAAATTGTCAAGATGGAAATAAGACTGTTGCAGTTTTCCTAGATCTTCAAAAGGAAACTAGAAAGTATAGGAGTGCGTAGTGGTGTTCTGAACTTATTTGACTACAACAAGTTAAGATAGGGTTAGATTTAAGCAGCATTCAAAAGATCAAAAGGTGTGCCTCAGGGGACGGTTTTGGGACCAACACTGTTCCTCATATACATAAATGAACTACTTCAATGCAATTTCAACTATAAAATGATATCATATGCAGACGATACTGTTTTAGTTTGCACTGGTTAGTCATGGGATGACGCAATTCGGAATGCCGAGCTGTCATTAAATAAAGTCTAATGCTAGTTGGATAACAATTTACTTAAATTTGATATCTCTAAAACTAAGTATGTAACGTTTTCTCCAACCAAAGCAGGCATGCCATTATAACACCGAAGATTAATTATAAAGGATAGTGCTGACACTGTCGAAAGAGTTGAAGTTATTAGATACTTAGGAATCACCGTTGACAGTAATTTAAAATGGTAGTCATGCCGAGATTTTGGCATCGAAATTAACGAGAATTATTCATAAGTTTTTCATTCTTAGGAATATTTTAAGCAGAAAGATTTTTCTCTCAATATATAACTCGTTTGTGGGGTCTCTACTAACTTACGGGATAAGTATATGGGGAGCCGCATACACTAGTAGTTTAAAAATACTACAAACCACGTAAAATTATATTGTCACGACTATTTTTGGTAACCCATGTAGGTCAAGTTGCAGATTTGTTTACAATGAAAATGATCTTTTGAATGTTAGAGGTTTATATATTTTTGCTGCTCTGAAATTTGTTCACTCCAGAAACAATGTTCCAACCAGCCACGCTTATGAAACAAGAACTAAAATAAATATAAGTTATACCAGAGTGAATAAATCTGTTTGCCAAAAATGCATAAAGTTTGATGGTATTAGGTTGTATAATAAATTACCCCTAGAATATAAAATCCTCTCGAAGTATAATTTCAAAAAGAGAATTAAGAAGTTCATCTTAAATAACTTTGACATGCTTGCATCGACTGTAGCTTGACTCAACTCAGTAATTTCGTTTCTATCTGATCTTTTTTGATTTATTTTTTTATATACATTTGCTCATAATATACTTTATGACCATTAGCCATGCATTGAATTTGTATATTGTATGATAAACACAAGCTTATAGCTTAGGTGTCTATTCTTTTGTAGTAAATTGTAGTACTCTTGTTTCTCTGCTTAACCTTTAGGCAAAAATTTTATTGTTTAAACAACGTAGTTTGACCTTACTCGAAATATCCCTATATTATCATATTTCAGATATTCATATTTTATGTACTCTATATTTATACTTCTGAGTGTTTTTACTATGCTTCTGTACTATTGTTATAAATTTTAGATTTGTTTATTCAGACACGTAGTTTAGGATTTGTGACGACAAGATTCAGACCCTTTACGAAAATATACAGAATTTTCACAATTCATATACCGTTACTTGTTGATTCTAGATCTGATGCTAGTATCTTTGCTTAGATTTCTGTTACAATCTTGGTTATTCAGGATAGCAAGAGCATACAAGCTCATGTGTTTTTGAAACTGTTTTTTATTTAAATTGTACTGAAGATTGTTTTTTTAACTTGTAAGTTATATTGGTTATTGAATTTGAATTTGAATGAATTTCCATATCCATAAATTTGAATCAATTTCCATATCATTCATGAATATTGAAGTTTTGGTGTTATAAAAAAATAGCGTCAAGATGATGGACTCTATACTTTCCGCAAATCATAATATCTATATGACAATACACTACCCCACACATAGACATTTGTCTCATTACGCAGCTGACATAAAATACTTCCACCCCCTAGGATAAGGTAGTAAAAGTGAAAAATAATTCAACATAAATCCTCCAATTTTATGTAGTATACTCTCTCAAAATGACGCACTCGTACAGCAACATCGGATTTGTACCATGATTTTAGTTTATGTTATCTTCGCGAGTGTATGCACATCGCATCCCCATACCGGTCGTTTGCCGAAATGTCTAGATGGGCACAGCGGGCGTCGTAGATAATTCCAAATTTTGAAGAAGTAAATCTATCAACAATCACTAGGGAAGTGGCTAGACAATTGCAAGTCTACAAGCCTTCCAACCCGAGGATTTTCCCGGAAGTATGCGTTCTTGTGAGTGGCCTTATTAATCACGGACGAATCAACCTTCACACGTAACGGGGAGAATAACTTCCGAATCATTTTTGCTTTGAATATTTGGGCTGGCATAGTAGTATGCTCATTTTACCTTTTATTTTCCCGAATCGGATGGACGCTTTACACTACCAAGTGTGACAGGCTAGGTTTAAGTTAGTGGTGGAGTTGTGGATAAATAGGTGGTAGCGGCAACAGTGCGCGGCCGACGTTCCCCTCGGGACAAGAAGGTGAAAGAGGGGGGACTGAGGAAGGAGTGCGAGCAAGAGGGTCAGCGGGTCGCGCGCGCCAGCAGGCGGTACATATTGTTAAGTTTAATTAATTCTATATATTGGAATTAAGATTCCCTATTTCCAATACGTTTATCTTTAGGGGTTCAGTGAATACAGTGTCTCACAACTTAATCGTGGTGTGATTGTCTCAGCCGTTACCTTACCCTTGATGATAAATAGTCTCCCAATGAACACCTGAGGAATGTTACACTAGAGACCTAGACTTTGTACGAAACATTTTACCAATAGGTAACAACTACTAATAAATGACAGAGCCGTACTTGAAATTTTTCTTCAAATGTATGTACTGTGTAAGTACTTTTTCATCTACTCGTACTTTTTTCACATTTTCGCCACTCTTTCACCTCACGTTAGCTTTGCTATTTTGAGCGTAGTTGTTTCTGAAAATGAATGTCCGAACTTTCAGAACACTCTGTATAGTTGGCACAACCGGCAGTAGACTGATTTTTGATTAATGGACCTAATTTCTTCAAATACTTTGCACAAAGAGGCATAATCGCAGTTGAAATAGTCGGGAGGAACGTTCAACCTTGATCCAGCTGCAACCATCCTTGATATTTTCTCACTATAATATTTCTTTCTGTATGCATCAACATTTGCCTAATGAAATATATAGCTAATATCTGCACGCAACAAAGTCTCCTATTTTATTTACAGCAGAACACAACTGATCATGCAGTGTTTCGCAATTAAAAGGCTGTCGGCATATTTCCGATACACACCCATGCCCATACCAGAACCAGACTGTACCCAAGTATGCAGTCTACGAACAGCAGGGTCACTCGCGGAAAAACTAATGTTCGGATTTACGTAAGGCAGCTTCTGAAGAAAGTCACGTAATCCGATTGAGGTTAGAAAAAAAATGAAACTCATCAGTGTTATGTCCAAGTACCTCAAGGGTTACTTCAATAATAAAAACAGCATTTCTCAACTGACACCTATCTAATGCTGCCAATAATTTTGGAGTTATGAACGTATTACTGATTTGAGTTCGACTAGGCTTTGAGATCCATACATGGTTTCCCTATTAACTTTCAAAGTCAAAGTTTTGCCGAAAATCGGAACGGGTTATCGTTCTCCGATCGCAATCATATTTATTTTTTGAGTTTTTAGAATCAAATGGAAAATAATTAAAGAAAATTTTCCTTTTTAAAAAAAGAACTTTTTTTGGAACACTACTCAGGGCCACGATGTGAACCTACTATTCGTATAATGTATACTTTCACTGTACCCAACATGAAATCTCATGTTATATGAATGCTGGAACGGCGTGTCGAATAATCCCTGTGCAGATAATAGTGCGAATGGTTTGGAACGCAGCTGAGCGAGTTACAAGGTGTTCATGGTGTTTGTTAAACACATTGTATGTACGAGCACTGCGTGACAAGTTCAATATTGATACACAATGCAATGTCACAGACGCAATCGGTCGTGTACAAGTTTCGTAAAAAGTATAGGATAGAAAGGATAACTGTTATTCTATTTTCAAGAAGTCCACGCAAATAACATGAATATTGGTACTTTGTTACTGCTGTTGTAATTATCTGGCGTATTGGATAAGACTTATTTCGAGAGGATATTGTGAGGCTCCTTTCGTGAAGTCGTTTGCAAAATCTCCAGACAAAAAATGAAGGAAAGGTCTGCTGCAGGTAGTGTAGCTGAAGAGCAGGAGAACAGGGCCGATCTTTTCAATTTCACAATACGAACAGGTGAACAATGACCACAAGCAAGTCATTTCAGGCTAAGGTAGTCCTCTGGATGTTGCTCTTTGTTCATTACATCATACAGCGCTTACTACAAATGTTTTGTACGAGTCAAGTTAACAAGCAGGAAACTGAGGTGATCAAGTGGATGCAATGGAAACTGGAATAACTGGATGTTATATGACATGTATATCGCGAAAAAAAGCCACTCATTCCCATCAGTTAGCCTGTCTGTTTGTCTATTTATCTATCTGTTTGTCTGTCTGTCTGTTTGCCTGTCTGTTTGCCTGTCTGTTTGTCTGTCTGCTTGTCTGTCTGTCTGTCCGTCTGTCTGTCCGTCTGTCTGTCCGTCTGTCTGTCCGTCTGTCTGTCCGTCCGTCTGTCCGTCTGTCTGTCCGATGTAGGGATCGGGGAGGGTATATCTTAATTTTTTGATTAGGCATGCTTCACTCAGTATAGATGGCCCCTAAAACTTCCTACGGGCGGGGTCGATACGTGCAACGTGGTCCCCGGAACGGACAAGCGTCGGTGGTCGTACATCTCAGTCGGCAACCGCGTCCCGCTGTTGTGGTGCTGTGGGCTACGCTTTGTGCGCTGTGAATGGCAATTCCTCTCAGAAAACAACGCTGATGTAAGCGAATCAATGAACAGAAGCACTCAAATTTGACAGCCTACCAGTCCGCCATTTTGAGAAACAGTGATCTTATATTCTAGGGTTATAAAGTACTTCGAAATGAGGTATCGGGTGCCCGTCAATCAATTAAAAAAAATGTAAGATGGCGGGTGATTTCACCCATTCAAAAAATAAATTAGTTCCTTTGCTATGCGTTTCCAGCTTATAGTCTATTCAAATTTCAAAACAAGCACCGGGCGGGACCGTGTGCCCCTATCCACCAGCGAGTCATAAATGCCTGGGCAGGCAACGACTGGTAATCACAAGCGACGATCCGGTGCTCATGTTTGCTATGATGCGGAGATTTGAATAGATTTTAGTTGTTGATGTTTATTCCATTGAAGAGTCGGCTTAGAGCCCCCACTGCTTATATTTGATGTATTTAAAAAAGGGATGTAATTGATACATATGCTTCTGAATTTATGAGTTAATATATCGGATACAGAAAATATATAATTTGAGGGACCTATCGACAAAAGTCACATTCCCCAACTTTTCAAGAAGATTTTTCATTCTTCATACTAAGTGTCCATAACTTTTATACAATGTAAAAGTAATATTTTGTTCAAGGCGTAAAGAGAGTATGTTTCCAAAAACCCACATACAATCCTCTAGACGACCATTTAGAAGCTTCATAGTAGACTCCGTGATAATTTCTGAAATTTCTTGCATTTCGGCTCCATGAACAATGCAGATGCATGATTAGTAGTCGAAGATTGCGTAACATCAAACGGATGTGATGCGACAACTTCTGCATGAGCGCTTCCAGTGTTGCCAGATCGAAGGCTACGTTGCCAGTCTCATCACTTAATTTACAGACCTCGTACATCCTTTAGAACAGATAACCTCATGCTCCTTGTCGCTTGGCGGCTGGAATATCTATCCTAGGTAGTCCTAGACCTTATTTCGATTGTCACTTTTATGATTTGTACTCTGTACCAAAGTGGCCGAAACGTTAGTAACAAGTCCAGCCTACATAGGTTGTTAACTCAACCTTGTAAAATGTGTGAAAGTGGAGAATTCAACTTTTGCAGTTATTCATGCCATCGTATACCTTCTTTAACTTTATAATAGACGGATTCTTTTATGAAATGGATAATAAAATATCTGAACAGAAACCATTATCATCACAAATTAGGAATAAGTTTGAATAATGTATTTCAAAATAGCTATGTGGACCACAATAAAGGAGAAAGTAATATCAACACTCTCAGGCATCTACCACTTGAATAAATAACAATTACAGATTGATTAACTGCTTCTATCTAAATGTATGTATAATTACTTTTTAGTTTTTTGTCCATTCAAATAATTCTCCTAGAAAGCTATTACAAACTTTCGTTTATTGCAGGTATGAGATCTCTCTGAAAATGTTCATTTGCCCGGAAAAAAGTTTTGCAATAGTTCGGTAGGCAAGTCAGTGTTTTTGGAGTATGTGAAGGTCAGCCGCAGTTTTTTGCTTAATGTCTATGAGCCATGAAAAATTGTCGTAGGTAGTCGGTGAGCAGTGATATTAAAATTTTAAATTTGTTTTGTTACACAATATCGATTTATAACTGCACATTTATGCAAGAATTTACGAAACACGTGTAGTGGGCAGTTTATACAAAGTGTTAAAATTTAAAGTATTTGGAGATAACGTTCTTGACGATTACAGATTAAGCCATTGAACGACTCACTTTATGTGAGATTTTGACATTTTCAACTCAAGACGCTCTTAAGTTAAACAACAAAGATTGTGAACAAAGGATGTGAGATAATAAGGATGGTATTAAAGCCTCTGGTACATAAATTACAAAGTGTGGTCAAGTATGTTGACTCTGCATTTCCTAAGCATATCAGTTCATAAAGGATTGATTTCAGCACAAGTTAAACAGACGGACATACTGAATGAAGTGAGCGGCATGTTTTTTCGTGATGTACAGGTCGTAACATACAAAAAACATAATATCGCGTATATTAAAGCTATTGGTCTAAGTGATCTTCAGAAAAATTATAGAAAATGAGAAGACCTTTGAAATGAGTTATCCATTGTCCAACTTGTTGCAGCGACTGCGTCACTAGACGCTTCCTAAAGATGACAATTAACCTCGGCCCCCTTTTTTTAATTTTACTCTCCACGCCTACTGGCGAGGAAGTATTGTAATCCCGAAAATTTTCGAAAATGGGATATTATGATTTTTGGATGTTACATGACATGTACAACACGAAAAACCATGTACTTTCCGTTGGTCTGTTTGTTGGTATGTTTGTCCGCTAACCCTTGGCCCGTCTAACTTTTAAAGCAATGCTCGGATTTGGACGGAATTCTTTCACAAGAATGCAGTCGAGTGATGATGGAGGAAAAGGCAAAACTAAAGGAATAGAAATGAATCAAACTTCGTTATTTGATATTTCAGAGGATCCTGATCATTTTTGAAAGAAGTAAAAAATCGAGGGGATGGGGTTGTAGGAGGGTGAGGAAGATTATCTCAGTTCTTTGGAGTTAACACGCCTATGTTATACGCTCCCAGCCTTGGTAATTCTTCGCACCTTACACATATTTATCGTTATCGTTCTCGATACACGTTTGGTTCTGCTCCCGGTTCTGGTAAGTGTTTTGGTATTACTGCCACGCAGCCGCGCCTGACCAGGTTAGGAATCGGGAAGAAGCGACGTTGCCAGATGGCAGGGCAGGGAAAGAATGTCTACAAACAAATCGTATGGACCTCTTTGACTTACTCGATCCGTTTATTCTCTTTGTTATACATGTTCGTAACCAACTTTTTTTTCAGAACGTCTAATTTGTGCTGAACAGAATCGTTTAAGAACTGGAGACGGCGTTGCGTGAGAATTGCAGAATCGAGCTACTTGACGCCACTTTTTCTGGATGTTATTCACCACAAATGGTTAGTGGCATTTTTTGTTGTGCAGGCGGTATTCAATACAGAGTGCATTTAATAAGTGAATACGGATTTCTATTGAACGGTCCTCTATACTTGTATAAGATTGAATGTATCCCGCGTGCTAAGTAGTGGTCCATGCACACAGAGTTGACTGTCACCTTATACAGGGTGGCGCATCGAAAACGAAACGGACGCATTTATTCAGTTTTTTTTTGGAAAAACGCTCAGACCCTTTTTTTTTCGAGGTGGACACAACACGTGCGGGGGTGACATCAACGCTAATATCTTAAATGGAAAGGGGGGTCGAGTGATACCTTATTTTAAAGGTCTTGCAATTCCCTTTATAATGATGTAAAATACATGAGCTTCAGTTCAGTAGTTTTGAAGACTCATTGATTTAAAGCTTAAAGTAGATTTTAATAGGTATATGAGATTAGTTTTTACTACTTTCAGAAGAAATTTGACTAAAAGAATTTACTTAATTAGTAAATGCTTTTCTTCACTACCCCCATGGCTTGTTTATCATTTTGTTGTTGAAAGTAGCTATTGGAGCGTTTTTTTGTGGCAAAAAAGTTATTTCTTGAAGAAATATAAGGAAATATCTCGTACTTATTTTAAATAGGAATTTAGTACATAGTTTGCGATTGATTTGAGCAAACTTTGTTGCTAAAATAACTTGTAATGCCTTATTACATAAATTAACCATGGTATATTCCACAGCAGAAAGAGTTGAAATTATTGAAATATTTTTCGGAAATAATCAGTGCGCTAACAGAACAGCTGAAATATTTAATGAGAGACATGAGAACAGTAACCTGCATCGAAAATATGTTCTAGAACTTGTGTCTAAATTTCGGGAAACTGGGTCAGTCGCTAATAAAAAAGGCAACATTGAAATTCCCATAAGGAACGAAGCAATAGAAGTGGGGGTTTTAGGGCAAGTTTATGTAGATCCTACGTTAAGTACCCGCAAATTGGAGACTGTGTGTGGTGTTAGTCGACGTACTGTCCAACGGATTCTAAAGGCCCATAGTTTTCATCCGTATAAAATTCACCTGGTACAAGAACTTAATGAAGACAATTTTGATCGCCGATTACAATTTTGTGAAGATATAAGTGAACGAATTATAAACGATGAACATTTTCTATTCAACACCTGCTTTTCCGACGAATGTTCCTTTTTCTTAAATGGCGTAGTAAATCGTCATAACTGCCGATATTGGTCCGATTCTAATCCCAGAATTTATCATGAGGTTCATACACAGCAGCCACAAAAATTAAATGTTTGTGCTGAAATTTTTGGCGATCATTTAGTTGGTCCTTTTTTCTTACCTGGAAATTTGACCGTTGAAATGTATTTGGAATTACTGGAAGACGTCATAGATCCTGCATTAACAGCCATAATTGAAAATCAGAATGATCGGCGGTACATTGCGAGTTGGTTGATGTTCCAACAGGATGGTGCCCCACCACATTACGCATTACGTGTTCGACAATATTTAGAACAGACATTTCCGGATCGATGGATTGGTAGAAGAGGTGCCATTGAATGGCCCCCAAGATCTCCAGATTTACCACCTTTGGATTTCTTTATGTGGGGTCATTTAAAAAGCAAAATTTATGCTATTCAGCTAATATCATTAGAAGACCTGCGACAAAGAATTGTGAATGAGTGCCTTCAAATTACTCCTCAAATATTGCAAAATGTGCGGCAACGTTCTGACCAAAATCTTTATTATTGCATGGAGAGTCATGGTGGCCATTTTCAACATTTACTTGCCTAACGGGTCAGTTCATTCTTCGTTTTTAAATTACTTTGCTGCCAAATGTATTGATCTCCACTAATGATGATGTATTAGTTTTATTTAAGCTTTAAATCAATAAGTATTCAAAACTACTGAACTGAAGTACATTAATTTTATATCGTTATAAAGGGAATTTAAAGACCTTTAAAATAAGGTATCACTCGACCCCCCTTTCCATTTAAGATTTTGGGGGTGGTGTAACCCCCCGCTTATGGAGCGTTTCCAAAAAAAAACTAAGTTGCCAGTAAATGCGTCTGTCTCGTTTTCGATGCGCCACCCTGTATATCTCAATCCACAATTGATTAAAACGAGAATATATGGAGCTTCGGACAGAAAGAATCAGTGACAGAAAAGATAATCTGAACGCGTGATAAATGTGCGAATGTGTGTCGATGTTCGATATGAGTTCTGCCAGATAAAATGCATGCCAAGAGACGTAAAAATATGAGAGATGTGAAGCATATCTTGATTCTGAATAAAACCATATTTTTGTATGAAATTGAATTCCAAACCATTTGCGGTATCTATTCATTTTAGCGTTGGGCCCGTACAAAGTGGATAATTTACATATTCTGGTTCTTCGTTATCGATATTCCTGATAGCTACAATTAACTAAAAATTAATGTTTATTTTTTGAGAAGGATAAATAAGGAACAGTTCCAGATATTTTTCATAATCCTATATTGATTAATGTCCCTGCAATAATATCAGAAAGCTTTAGGTGTTCACCTTGCCCGGCACAGCTATTATGTAAAAAATTTAAAAAACGACGAAATATCATCTTGCAGACTAGGTAGTTTTTAGTGTACAAATAGTTCATTCCATGTTTGCTTGATATGATGGCTGTTCGTTGACGTTTAATCAACACGTACAGCTACTAAGAGAGTTCACAACAAGATACTGGGAAGACGATATTTTGGGATTTTTTTTTAATCTCATCTTTGGGATTGAATGCTTGAGCTGTACTCCTCTGACGGTGCATTGACAACACAAAAAATAACGTCGAATATGTTGACCCTGCACTTCATACGCAAGTTCAGCACAAATTAAAGCCTCTAGGAAAAAGTAGTTTTGAACATGTACAATAGAGAAATCAGACGGATCAAGTCAGTTAAATAGGCCCATAGAATTAGTCGATAGACATTGTTTTCCTGCTCTACCGGTAGTTGCCGTCGATCTGGCAACGTTGCCCTTTCTCATACCGTCAGGCGCAGCAGCACCCACCGAAGCACCCTCGCAATATGAATAGAATGATACAAAGACGCGTATCGAAAGCATTTCTCTCATCAAAAGTTGCAAAGACAAATATAGGGGGAAATCTATGAGGTGTGAAATATAGCTGAATACATTTATCGGATTAGGGAGCCCATAAATAAATTAACACTGAAAAATTGAAGCATAATCTCCCCCACCTTGCTGCAACTCTTCATCCCCTAAGTTTTTCACCCCAATGAATATTGTCAATAATGATCAGTATCCTCTGAAACGTCAAGAACGACGTTTTTGCGATATTTACATTTTTCTTTTTTGGTCTTTTTCTACGCCGCCACTAGCAAAATGTTCAAAAACTACAAAACTCGTTCATCCTTGGAATAGTAGCAAACTTGTGTAAAAATTTTGTGTTGATGATAATTACATTGGGTTCTTGTCTCAAATACACTTAATTGAGATTCAAAGTTAGAAATTAGTTGCGCATCCAATTTTTCTTATCCATTCTGGAAACTACATATACAAATTTGCTGAATTTCAAAAATGAGCGAGATAAGAAATAATTATATTCACTGTACACTGTCGAATTACAAGCCACATACATGCTAACAGTAAGTACACACAACGCGGGCACGGTGATGATTTCCCGTAATTCTCGTCAGTTTTTCGTAATTTATAACTTTGAACATAACCTCTCTTCAGAAAGCACAACATATAAATAGCCCGTCATATTCACCATATTCAGTAATGGTGTTCTCACATAGCAAATATCACTGACTTTATACACATGCAGACCTATACACATCTTCTCAGAGATAAAAGCTACAGACACGGATCATCAGACTCACAAAACTATGCAACCAATAATGCGTGTAGTTTAGTGAGTGATTCCTCCATAGATGGACGTTCACAACGATCCTAGTGAGCAAACATGGAATGACTGTTTGCGCCCTAAAAACTACCTAGTCTGCAAGTTGACATCCAATATGTTTTTTTTTGACGTTTTGTAGGTTTTTTACACGATAGCCGTGCTGTGTTTCGTGATGTACAAATAACATACAAATTTTTCGCCACTACAATACCTCCACGCCAGAAACGTGCTGCTACTCTCGCCCAGTGACGTAGGAAGTAAAAGGATTTAAACTCGGGCGGTGGTATCCATGAGATCAATAGAGACGCATATCATGTCCACTGAATAATATTTTTTGAATTTAACTCATAACGAGTACCTCAATCATTCATTATCTCATCAGATTATTGTAGTGCAAACATTAAAGATACCATTAAAGTAAATTATGAAGTGCAACAGAGCATCTTTATAGTCATTAGCAAGTTCAGTTATTTTTCCGTTAATTTTATGAAAATTCCTTGTTTGCTGTGCGTATTCCTAATTACAAATTTGTATATTTATAAGGATTATAAGTATACCTATTAACGAAAATGGGTTTTAAGCCACTGATCTTCAGCCTGTTTAATAGGAAACGTACCTTTAGAAGACAAAGTATGTATTAACGTCCTGAATGAATTCCAAAGAGCACCTTATTTTTTTTGGATGGTTTAAATTTCATAAGCCGGATTTAAAGTTAAAGAATAACTGTTAAGTTTTTCTAATTCCTATTGTATCCACTATCCAGCACACTATCTATTGTAAAAAAACACAACAACCTTCCATTATTGCAAACACGTCTATTATATTCACATTTACGTTTACATGGGTCGAATAGCCTCTAAAGAGCAAAATGTCAATGAAATTATTAAACCAGATACCGAACAAGTACCAGTTGTATTGACCATGTACAATGGGCGTTTCTCTATACTGTGCTAACACGTAGATATATGTAATGATATTGGACAGAACTAGTTCCAAGGTATTATAATAAAATAACTCACTACAGAGCATTCTTTAGAAAAATATGCATAGTTCTTATCACGTGTACTTTGCAGTGTCTAAACGTGGAAAGAATAAATGCATAAATGTAACCTGTAGCTGCAGATATTTTTCACTGATATTTTGTAAACTGGACTCCCTCTGGCGGGGACAGAATGTAGCGATATCATGTAGGAGAGCTCAGGAAACCAAATTCTGTTGACATATTGATTTACCCAGAAGTCGACGTCAAGCCAAAACCGGGTGATAGGCAAAGTCATAACAGCTATCAGAAAAATATTTAAAAAAATTTGATGTATGTATTTTGAAAATTATAGGTCTTTGTCAACTCCTGTTACTACAAATATTAACTTTTTTTGGATTTTATTTTTACAATGTAATGATGAATAATGCATCTTCAAACTGGTGTCTCAACCTTACTGCCAACTTTTCTCGTTCAGCAAAAATTGACACTTATTTCCCAACCAAGTATTCCAAAGTAAAACTTTGCTCAACTTTAAATGGCTGTACTGGAAAAAAATGTGCTACGAGAGTTTGGCAAGTAATCTTAAAAGTTGGCGCATTTAATAAAGATTCCAAAATGGTATAACACTTAGAAGATTACTCGTTAACTTATGCACAATTTTTACTTGAAAAAAAACTGATGGAAATTTTTCAAAATTTCCTAATTAAACAGCGATTATGAAAACGCACAAGGACCATTAAGGATAACTGTTTGCATAACAGTGGGCGTCAAAATGCTGCTGATGATGATTTACCTTTACAGCAAATGCTCAAACTGTTTTCCTTCAGCCGCAATACACGCTCGACATCTCAGCTGCTTCCAATAGTCTTTGCCGTAGCTCAGCTACATTTTGAATCGGCTTGAAATAGACTTTTTCTTTTACAGTTTCCCAGCAAAAAAAATCTAACGGAGTCAAATCTGGTGACCGGGCTGGCCACGGTATTGTACCAGACCGCCTTATCCATCTGCCTGAAAAGTTTTGATCGAGATACGCTGTATGTGGTATGGATGAAGCACATCACTTACTTGCTATTGCACACTTTGATACCGATCAGTACTCCTTCGTTTACTGCGCATCTTTACATGTTCGTGCTTGTTGATTTCGTACTGTTACTAATTTTGGATTCGTGAACTGGACTGTTGATCGCTTGTGATTTGGATTTGGACTGTTTAATTGCTCTTCAAAACAACATTTGCTTTCCTTAGACTATCTTTGATCCTCGATCCACAAAATTGCTATCATATGACGAATTTAAAAGACATATGAAGAAATTTACTTTGAATAGAGGTATATAAATTAGTATATAAAATGTATCTGTCACCTCACACAAAAATATTTCCAATATAGCATTCCTTTATTTGTATAACTGTTATAATTTTAGACTTTTAAATCATGAAATATTGAAAAGCCTTCGCTTATACAGGGTGTAAACGTTATGGAAGTCATTATTGAAATGGGTAATAGGGGGGGGGAGGGTCAAAACGAGTCAAAAAGTTTATATGACCCATGGTCCAAAAGTCAATAGATTTGTGTCTAAATGGCTTCATAGTTTACAACTTTAAGTGCTTTATTCCGACCACAATTTTACTAATCTAAAATGTTTTTAAATTGGGTAATTAACAAATAAATGGCATTAAGTTTTTCTAAGTTAAGCCAAAATTTGTAGTCAGTAAGTAAGTAAGTTTCACTAAATTAAATATTTAAAGCACACATGACAACAGCGCGTCGGTCATTCATTACTCTTATCGAACCGGCAATAGATCGCAAACGGTAACAGTGGTTGGTTATTGTTCGCGTACGTCGTCGCGTTTGTTTACAATGTTCTCGAATCAAGAGTTCGCCGACATGTTGTTAGTTTACGGTGAAGCTCGTCAGAATTTAAATCTTGTAGCTCAAAATTTATCGCGACAGATTTCGCCAACGGGTACACCCAGACAGAAGGACATTTGTGCAAGTGTACAAAAGACAAAGATACAGGAAGTATTCAGCTCACTAATATTCGCACTCGTGGAAGACAGGTTACTGTAGAGCAGGAGGAACAAATTTTAAATATCATAGAAATCAATGCAGATATCAGCACTCGGGAATTAGGTCGCCGCGTAGGACTATCGCATACCATAGTCTATAGAATCCTACGGGAAAATTTGCTTGATCCCTACCATGTATAACGAGTGCAGGCCTTGTTACCAGAAGACTATCCTCGCAGACTAACATTCTGTCAGTGGTTTTTGCCCAAAAACGTTGAAAATCCGGATTTTTTTAAAAACATTCTAGCGACAGACGAATGTACTTTGACGCAGGATGGCATATACTATATCATACCTACACGTGGGCCCAAGAAAATCCTCATGTCGTTCGTGAAGGTCATTTCCAACAATAAATATTTTGGCGGGTGTTCTTGACGATCAGGTACTTGGCCCTTTCGAGTTACCCCCAAAGTTGTCAGGAGAAGGATACCTTAGCTTTCTAGCCAATAACCTACCAGAACTTTTGGAATAGACGTTAGACAACATGCCATTACAACGGAGACAGAATTTGTGGTTTCTTCATGACGGGGCACCACCACACATTTTTAGAGGAGCCATTCAGTATTTGAATGAACATTATCCAAATCGCTGGATCGGTCGAAATGTTCCTGATCCTCGAAACTGGCCAGCAAGATCTCCTGACCTCAATCCGATGGATTTCTGGTATTGGGGAGAACTTAAAGGGATGGTTTATGGGGCTGGTCCAATAACAACTGAAGCACAACTTCGCGAAAAAAATTTCAATGCGGCTGAAATAATAAATGGACAACCTCCAGGACCTAGAAAGTGGAGGACGACACCTTCTTTAAATACAAAAAAAATGCAGTGTGGGTTTTAAAAAGAAAAACAATGTATGTATCAAAATTGTGTTCCCTATTTATAAGTGTTTTTTTTTTAATACGTTCAATAAACTTTCACACGCGAGGTGAAGAGCTGAGACAGCTAGTGGTAAGTCAATTTTTTAATTATTTGCATTTTACGAGTACATTATCAAATAATGAAATAATACCTAAGAGCCAAAAATATCAAACTCCATCTTTATTTACACTGCGTTCCATCGTAATTTGTGTCTTGAATTGCGGCGTTGTCAGATTTTATTTTACTTTAAAGTCGCTTTTCTCCAAAAAATTGCCGCTTTGGCCCCCATGTTATATGAAACTTTTTGCTTCCTTGAACCCCCTCTATCACCCATTTAAATAATGACTATCATAACGTTTACACCCTGTATATGTTATATACATCATATTTTTTATACACCTACATTTTTAAACTTCTAACTTATCAAATGTATTTAGGTTTTTTGTGTTGTTTTTTCAGTTGTTCTTTTTTTTGGGGGCATTATGCTCAACTTTGCCTCCTAAATAAAGACGATTCACATATTCGTAGCTAGCTTTTCTCAGAGAAGGAATAACTGGTGCCGAACATAGTATTTTAGAAGCTGATGACAGCGATGAGTGTGAAATACAGAGTCAACTTACTCGACGCCATTTTTGGTCTGACAGGTCTTCACAAACAAAATTAGGAATCTTGTTATTCCCCATCTGTTTTAAACTGTTCAATTTATAAAAGTTGCATTTCTATCCTTTAAATAATTAACATACACGTATTCCAACGTTGATTTTCAGTAATATTCTATAAAATGCCTGCAACTTAGAAAAAACAGTTGCTAAATTTCCTCGAGCGATATCGAAAGTGAGTGAACTGTCGTTAAGAAATTCCTCCAGTGTACTGTTACAACCTGGAACCTATTGCAGCAGTTTTCAGAAGGCAACTTCCCAGAAAAGTGTCATAGATGTTTATTAATAATCTAGGAAAAAATCTGTCTCCGAAATCGGTCAACGTTTGTTTGTTTATGTTCGATATGGTGTTACAGTTACATGATTTTTTGTGAGATTCAATGGGTGACTTGATGCCAATTGAACCAGAACAGTGTTCAAATATTTATGAAAAAATTAATTAAAATCAGTATCATATCTGACATAGGAGAAAAGGTAAATTATGCAACGAATATTGTCTTGCGTAGTGAGATTTTTGGAACGCCTTTTTTGGAAGCACCTTATTAGTATGTCAAATAATAATTACAATGAGAAAGTGTATGTTACAAAACGTGTCTCTCAAGGCTTTAATACCTGTAGTTTCTGCAAAATTTCTAAGTTAGTCCGTCTAACAGCTATTGAAGATTCGTTTCTCTAGACAAAATTTATTTGAAAACTGACATCCTTGATGGCAATAGATTGAGCAAAAAATATTATAAGAATCATAATAGAAATCATGAAATTAAAAAAAATTGGTATACTAAAAAACCAAACAAGCACATGAGCATTAACAAATTTTATTTTGCTTGTTGAAGATTTATTTAGCATTAATGTAATCCGACAATGTGAAATTTGTATAATTATTCGTTTGCAAATTCTTTTGAACCCATTTTCTGTAATTTCACATTCTTGTCTATTAAAATTACAACACTATGCATTTTGAGTATTCATAGAGATTTTTTAATTTCACCTTAAACATTTTTAAATTCGAACACTGTTTAATATCATTATTCGATTTATTATGCTCAAATACTCATTTTTGAAACAAAGATTTTCTAGTTACGCTAGTATTAGAATTTTGCAATGAAAATATCTATAGTATACTATTTTATGAAGTTTTCTATATGTTTTTTTAATACGAAAATAAGAACATATGAATTTTTTTACATTCAACCACTGTAGTCCTTCTAACATAGACTTAAGGTGGCATGTCCCTTTTTTATCTTACTTTTCAACTGCCTGTTGGCAGGAGTATTCTAAATTCTTTTCATCTGATAATTTCATGGTATTATAGAGATGACTAAAAGACAATGTTTTAATTTTTTTGTCAAAAATGCATTCTTTCTTCAATCGGAACTTGTTAACAAATATAAGAACCGCTCTGAAATTCTGTGTGAATATTCCTCCTTTATGGAAGAATGAAACGAGTGATTACTTTTGTTCTTATCGCTTTTTCTTTTCGAAAAATCTTTTATTTTCTTGAAGCCTCGTCTCGCAGCAATTTGGGTTTTCAAGAAAAGAAAAGATTTCTCTAAAAAGAAAATCGATAAGAACAAAAGTAATCATCCTTTCAATCTTCCATAAAAGAGGAATATTCACACACAATTTCAGAGCTGTACTCATATTTGTTAACAAGTTACGATTTGAAGAAAAAATGCATTTTTTGACAAAAAGGATGAAGACATCGTTTTTTAATCATCTCTATACATACCATGAAATTATCAGGCGAAAAGAGTTTAGAATACTTCTGTAAACAGGAAGTTGGAAAAAAATTTAGAAAAAGGGACGTGCCACCTTAATCCTAGCATATTTGTTTTTATTTAAAATGATTCTGCCATGTCACAGTGGTCCAATTCCTGCATAAGAACATCTTGTTGCTTTGCAGAATTTTTACTTGTTTTTTTATTGTGGCAATATTTTTTTGACCCTTAAATAATTCCTTTTGTTATTCTTATATTCTTGATTTGCCGTCAAAAATAACTATTTGAATATTAGTTTTCAAATAAATGTACTAACAAAAAAATCATCCTTTCATTATCGGGATTAAAAAAAATCGGGTGTGTCAGTACTTTTTTGTCAGTTAGCTGATTTTTCCGAAAAAATTTAGCAAATGCGATTCTCCGAGTTGTTACTCCAAAGTTGGTACTAGCTATCTGAGCAGTTTTCGGATTTTGTCGATTTTTTGGCGAAATACTCCGCAGTCTATCAGGTGTACTTGTCATCTGTTTAGTTTTTCTTCGACATTCTTTCAGAAAAAACTGTAAATTTGTAAATATTTAAATTTAAAATGATTGACTCCAAAAGAAAAGATGGTCCTTAGGGGTTTTTAATGGCTTTTAACGTTCGCGCTGTTCTAGTCTTATCACTTTAATGTGCAGTCAGTAAATTAACCAAAATCTCTATGAGCTTTTCCGATCGTGACCCTACGAAAATATGTGTTCATGTGTCCAAAGCTCTTATATGTGTAATTTACGATTCACGAACGCTTCTAAGTTGATCTTGAATCCTAGGTGTGATTTTATATCTACTCAGTGTTTATTTACTTTTTCTTCAACATCCATGCTGGCACATCTGGAAGCTTGAATCCTAAATTGCACCCAGCTTAACTAGCGGTCATTTTCCTTAACAAGTGTGCTACATAGGTTTAAAAGAACCATTGTAATTATTTAGGCTAATCAAAAGGCAGTTGTTATAAGCATTAAAAGTATGGTTATTTGAAGGAATATGTATTATTAGGTAATATATATCTACATTACACTACAGACAATCCAATGCTAGATGCAGTTATATTACCGCACACTTCCACATAGCAACCCTAATTTCAATTATTTCTCGTTACCAATATGCTGTCAGATTCAAGCATTGCGGAAACAAAAAGGTGGAAGACATTATAGCGCTGAGGTTAGACGATTGATTGTGATTAGATTACCTCAGGAGACTGGATGATTGGTTGGTAACACTCCAGGTGGCAGGCGGATGAGATCACGCTAATATGACGATTACGGGGTTGATTCCATAGGAATGCAGGAAGGAAATTTTGAAATGGTACATAACTCACCGTAGAGGTGTGATTGCAAGAAATGGTAGGTGTAATGATAGCTATTTCGAGTTCATTGTGTTGCTTTGAGGCCAGACATTAGGTGCGTGCGATCTCCTGTTGGGTGTCTCAGTACTCTCAATAAATGTCATACTAACAGTGAATACGTGATAGCTTTTTTGAAACAAGGAGAATACATTTTTACGTGAATTTTGTATAACAGCGTTTCCATTCTTTTTTATCCGGCTGCCTCACAAGCAAGATTACGTTTTTTGTTAGGTTACGTATGTAACGGGTGATTTTTCAGAGGTATAGAACTTTAAATTGCAATAAAACAACGATGGATTATTCGAAAGATAATCTTGCGGCATTACATTTATATATGATTTCTGGCATATGACTGCCACGGCTGGCTCGGATGTAGTCCAATCTGGACGTCCAATTGTCGATAACTTTTTACAACATTTGTGGCCGTATATCGGCAATAACATGGCGAATGTTGTCTTCCAAATGGTCAAGCGTTTGTGGGTTATCCGCTTAGCTCCACAGAAAATAATCTTGCGGTGTTAAATCACAAGATCTTGGAGGCCAATTCACAGGTCCAAAACGTGAGTTGGTCTTTCAATAAATCGATTGTAGCACGAGCTGTGTGACATGTTGCGCCGTCTTGTCTTGACCACAGCTGCTGGACATCATGACTGTTCAATTCAGGAATGAAAAAGTTAGTAATCATAGCTCTATACGGATTACCATTGACAGTACGTACTGGCCATTATCGTTTTTGAAGAAGTACGGACCAATGATTCCACCAGTCCATAAAGCGCACCAAACAGTCAGTTTTTCTGGATGTAACGGTGTTTCGACATAGACTTGAGGATAAGCTTCACTCCAAATGCGGCAGTTTTGTTTGTTGGCGTAGCCATTCAACCAGAAGTGCGCTTCATCGCTAAACAAAATTCGCTTATGAAAATCGGGAACAACGTTTTGGGCCCATTCAACGAATGTACGCCTTGCTTGATCATCGTTTGGCTTCAGACCAAGGTTCCTTCCGCAAAATCTTCCATAAAGTGGATGGACACAGATCCAATTCCTGTGCTCGATGGCGGATGGACTCATTCGGGTATTCCTCAATGCTACGCTCTACAGTAGCAATAGCTTCTTCTGTACGCATCGTACGGCGTCTCTGGGCATGCGAGTTATCAATTAGAGTAAACGTGGTGCGAAAACGTTCCATGGTTAGTCCAATTAACTGCTCTGATGGATGATTTTGTCGACGTTAAAATGGACGTAGTGCGCGATACGTATTCCGCACAGAACCATTATTTTCGAAATAAAACTGTACAATTTGCAAGCGTTATTCAGGCGTGAGTCTATTCATGATGAATTGCTAAACCAAACTGAGAATAAATCACTTGACAGCTGTCAAATCGGTCGCCATCTTCAAAAGTAATGCCAACTTAAAGTTGTATACCTCGAAAAAAACACCCGTTATGTGGACAAGGGCGTACCCAGCTCAAAACCTTCAAAAATCATACCTACATGCTTAGTATCTTTCTTTTTATTCGCAATTCATTTATATAGAATCTTCCACGACGATTTGAAAATTCATATGGATATAGAAAACTACTAGGATTGCTTTTTTGAAACATTCAAACAAACGTTGCGCGAGATGCTTTTTTAAGTAATAGTTTATTCGTTTGCAATACTTGAAGCAACACTTGAGATAGTGTATGACATATAGCCAAGAATAGTTTTATAGAAAATGTTGAAGGATATGTACCTAGTTCGTTCTAGAATAATTTGAAAAATAAATTTATAATCTCCGAAACGCTAAGAGATCGGTTGAGTGGTGGAAAAGTTGCGTATTTTCATACGTATTTTAGAAAATGCATTTGAAAAGTCTTGACGCTTCCAGTATCTCCAGAGATTTACAAAAAAGGGAACGAACTTTCCCAAAATCGATTCAAATTTTTTCTGAATTTATTTGAGATAGGTTTTCACAATAAACTGCACATTAACGCTGCCAGTCTTTGTTCTCTGCAAGGTGGCATAAGTAGAACATTGTTATGATTCCCCCGGCTCAATGTATGCCATTTTTGGCATGTGCTTACATTTTTATAAAAAATGCTTCCTGTATCATATTATAGTCATTTATTTCATAGAATAACAAAGATGATAACATGTTACGCATGGATATATACTAAGTGACATATAAATCCGGACACCCGGTTTAAATGGTTTTCTTTTAATAAAAGTTGGTGAATGTATTTATCTTACTGTAAATAACAAGTGAAAAAATGTTCAGCCTTATCAGTTGGACATTCCGGTATTTATACTGCTTTTTTTTAATTCACTAACGCTCTAAAAATGAATATTTCAGCCGCAATAAAGAATCAACGTTGGCGAATTTTGATTCTTGACATCCTTTACGATCGGTTACGATGCCTAGAGTACGGAGACCTGTACGATTTCGTCAACTTAGTGAGTTTGATAGGGGCCGTATAGTGGGACTTCGGGAAGCTGGACTTTCTTTTCGGGCAATTGCAGTTAGAGTGCAAAGAAGTGTAGACACTGTGGTTAGGTGTTGTCAGGCATGGCTTCGAGAATGCCGTACGCAAAGAGCAAGGGGCACTGGACGCCGCCGTAGAACAACAGACCGTGAAGATCGCCGCCTAAGATTATTGGCCTTATGGGACCGTTTCTCCACTACCAGGTCCATTGCAAATGTATGGTTTGCAGAACACGGAAGACCTATTGGCATGCGAAGTGTTTACCGACGAATGAGAAGTTTTGGCTTGTTTTCATACCGGCCACACTGGGTCCTCCCTTTAACTCGAGAACACCGACGTAATCGCCTTGAGTGCTGCAGACTACGGTCACTCTGGGATCAGGAATGGAACAGTATTGTCTTTAGTGACGAGTCTCGATTTTGTTTAGGCATGCACGATGGTCGCGCCAGGGTTAGAAGGCGACGTGGTGAAAGGAGGAATCCACAGTTTTTTGTTGAAAGACATGTTCATCACACTGTTGGAGTTATGGTTTGCGGTGCTATAGCTTATGGTTCCAGGTCACTTTTAATCTTCATCAGAGGTAACATGAACGCGCAGCGTTATATCCACGAAGTTCTAGAACCCCATCTTTTACCCTATCTTGACACCCTGGCAGATCCAACTTTCCAACAAGATAATGCTCGACCACATGTTGCAAGAGTCACAATAGACTTCTTTCAACATAATGATGTCACATTGTTACCATGGCCACCAAGATCTCTCGACTTAACCCCCATTGAGCACGTGTGGGATATGATGGGTAGGAGATTGCAATTTGCAACGTCCTCTTCAGACTCTAGAAGCACTTCGAGAGGAGTTGGTGGTTGCCTGGAATGAGATACCACAGGAGGACATTGACCACCTGATCAGAAGCATGCCTAGGCGCGTTGGAGAATGCGTAGCACATCAGGGTGCATCCACACATTATTAAAGGTCAAAGGCTTTAAAGCAGTGCAATCATTTTGAAATTTTT
>CAVLJG010000006.1:92295891-92320724 GCA_963669975.1 Acanthoscelides obtectus
AATACGCAACTTTTCCACCACTCAACCGATCTCTTAGCGTTTCGGAGATTATAAATTTATTTTTCAAATTATTCTAGAACGAACTAGGTACATATCCTTCAACATTTTCTATAAAACTATTCTTGGCTATATGTCATACACTATCTCAAGTGTTGCTTCAAGTATTGCAAACGAATAAACTATTACTTAAAAAAGCATCTCGCGCAACGTTTGTTTGAATGTTTCAAAAAAGCAATCCTAGTAGTTTTCTATATCCATATGAATTTTCAAATCGTCGTGGAAGATTCTATATAAATGAATTGCGAATAAAAAGAAAGATACTAAGCATGTAGGTATGATTTTTGAAGGTTTTGAGCTGGGTACGCCCTTGTCCACATAACGGGTGTTTTTTTCGAGGTATACAACTTTAAGTTGGCATTACTTTTGAAGATGGCGACCGATTTGACAGCTGTCAAGTGATTTATTCTCAGTTTGGTTTAGCAATTCATCATGAATAGACTCACGCCTGAATAACGCTTGCAAATTGTACAGTTTTATTTCGAAAATAATGGTTCTGTGCGGAATACGTATCGCGCACTACGTCCATTTTAACGTCGACAAAATCATCCATCAGAGCAGTTAATTGGACTAACCATGGAACGTTTTCGCACCACGTTTACTCTAATTGATAACTCGCATGCCCAGAGACGCCGTACGATGCGTACAGAAGAAGCTATTGCTACTGTAGAGCGTAGCATTGAGGAATACCCGAATGAGTCCATCCGCCATCGAGCACAGGAATTGGATCTGTGTCCATCCACTTTATGGAAGATTTTGCGGAAGGAACCTTGGTCTGAAGCCAAACGATGATCAAGCAAGGCGTACATTCGTTGAATGGGCCCAAAACGTTGTTCCCGATTTTCATAAGCGAATTTTGTTTAGCGATGAAGCGCACTTCTGGTTGAATGGCTACGCCAACAAACAAAACTGCCGCATTTGGAGTGAAGCTTATCCTCAAGTCTATGTCGAAACACCGTTACATCCAGAAAAACTGACTGTTTGGTGCGCTTTATGGACTGGTGGAATCATTGGTCCGTACTTCTTCAAAAACGATAATGGCCAGTACGTACTGTCAATGGTAATCCGTATAGAGCTATGATTACTAACTTTTTCATTCCTGAATTGAACAGTCATGATGTCCAGCAGCTGTGGTCAAGACAAGACGGCGCAACATGTCACACAGCTCGTGCTACAATCGATTTATTGAAAGACCAACTCACGTTTTGGACCTGTGAATTGGCCTCCAAGATCTTGTGATTTAACACCGCAAGATTATTTTCTGTGGAGCTAAGCGGATAACCCACAAACGCTTGACCATTTGGAAGACAACATTCGCCATGTTATTGCCGATATACGGCCACAAATGTTGTAAAAAGTTATCGACAATTGGACGTCCAGATTGGACTACATCCGAGCCAGCCGTGGCAGTCATATGCCAGAAATCATATATAAATGTAATGCCGAAGATTATCTTTCGAATAATCCATCGTTGTTTTATTGCAATTTAAAGTTCTATACCTCTGAAAAATCACCCGTTACATACGTAACCTAACAAAAAACGTAATCTTGCTTGTGAGGCAGCCGGATAAAAAAAATGGAAACGCTGTTATACAAAATTCACGTAAAAAGTATTCTCCTTGTTTCAAAAAGCTATCACGTATCACTGTTAGTATGACATTTATTGAGAGTACTGCACCCACAGGAGATCGCACCACCTAATGTCTGGCCTCAAGCCAACACAATGAACTCGAAATAGCTATCATTACACCTAAACCATTTCTTGCAATCACACCTCTACGGTGAGTTATGTACCATTTCAAAATTTCCTTCCTGCATTCCTATGAATCAACCCCGTAATCGTCATATTAGCGTGATCTCATCCGCCTGCCACCTGGATGTGTTACCAACCATCATCCAGTCTCCGAGGTAATCTAATCACAATCAATCGTCTAACCTCAGCGCTATAATGTCTTCCACCTTTTGTTTCCGCAATGCTTGAATCTGACAGCATATTGGTACGAGAAATAATTGAAATTAGGGTTGCTATGTGGAAGTGTGCGGTAATATAACTGCATCTAGCATTGGATTGTCTGTAGTGTAATGTAGATATATATTACCTAATAATACATATTCCTTCAAATAACCATTTTAATGCTTATAACAACTGCCTTTGATTAGCCTAAATAATTACAATGGTTCTTTTAAACCTATGTAGCACACTTGTTAAGGAAAATGACCGCTAGTTAAGCTGGGTGCAATTTAGGATTCAAGCTTCCAGATGTGCCAGCATGGAGTTGAAGAAAAATAAATAAACACTGAGTAGATATAAAATCACACCTAGGATTCAAGATCAACTTAGAAGCGTTTCGTGAATCGTAAATTACACATATAAGAGCTTTGGACACATGAACACATATTTTCGTAGGGTCACGATCGGAAAAGCTCATAGAGATTTTTGGTTAATTTACTGACTGCACATTAAAGTGATAAGACTAGAACAGCGCGAACGTTAAAAGCCATTAAAAACCCCTAAGGACCACCATCTTTTCTTTTGGAGTCAATCATTTTAAATTTAAATATTTACAAATTTACAGTTTTTTCTGAAAGAATGTCGAAGAAAAACTAAACAGATGACAAGTACACACCGATAGACTGCGGAGTAATTTCGCCAAAAATCGACAAAATCCGAAAACTGCTCAGATAGCTAGTACCAACTTTGGAGTAACAACTCGAGAACGCATTTGCTAAATTTTTCGGAAAAATCAGCTAACTGACAAAAAAGTACTGACACACACAACACCGATTTTTTTTAATCCCGAAATGAAAGGATGATTTTTTTGTTAGTACATTTATTGAAAACTAATATTCAATAGTTATTTTTGACGGCAAATCAAGAATAAAGAATAACAAAAGGAATTATTTAAGGGTCAAAAAATATTGCCACAATAAAAAAACATAAAAATTCTGCAAAGCAACAAGATGTCTTATGCAGGAATTGGACCACTGTGACATGGCAGAATCATTTTAAATAAAAACAAATTGCTAGGATTAAGGTGGCATGTCCCTTTTTTATCTTACTTTTCAACTGCCTGTTGGCAGGAGTATTCTAAATTCTTTTCATCTGATAATTTCATGGTATTATAGAGATGACTAAAAGACAATGTTTTAATTTTTTTGTCAAAAATGCATTCTTTCTTCAATCGGAACTTGTTAACAAATATAAGAACCGCTCTGAAATTCTGTGTGAATATTCCTCCTTTATGGAAGAATGAAACGAGTGATTACTTTTGTTCTTATCGCTTTTTCTTTTCGAAAAATCTTTTATTTTCTTGAAGCCTCGTCTCGCAGCAATTTGGGTTTTCAAGAAAAGAAAAGATTTCTCTAAAAAGAAAATCGATAAGAACAAAAGTAATCATCCTTTCAATCTTCCATAAAAGAGGAATATTCACACACAATTTCAGAGCTGTACTCATATTTGTTAACAAGTTACGATTTGAAGAAAAAATGCATTTTTTGACAAAAAGGATGAAGACATCGTTTTTTAATCATCTCTATACATACCATGAAATTATCAGGCGAAAAGAGTTTAGAATACTTCTGTAAACAGGAAGTTGGAAAAAAATTTAGAAAAAGGGACGTGCCACCTTAATCCTAGCATATTTGTTTTTATTTAAAATGATTCTGCCATGTCACAGTGGTCCAATTCCTGCATAAGAACATCTTGTTGCTTTGCAGAATTTTTACTTGTTTTTTTATTGTGGCAATATTTTTTTGACCCTTAAATAATTCCTTTTGTTATTCTTATATTCTTGATTTGCCGTCAAAAATAACTATTTGAATATTAGTTTTCAAATAAATGTACTAACAAAAAAATCATCCTTTCATTATCGGGATTAAAAAAAATCGGGTGTGTCAGTACTTTTTTGTCAGTTAGCTGATTTTTCCGAAAAAATTTAGCAAATGCGATTCTCCGAGTTGTTACTCCAAAGTTGGTACTAGCTATCTGAGCAGTTTTCGGATTTTGTCGATTTTTTGGCGAAATACTCCGCAGTCTATCAGGTGTACTTGTCATCTGTTTAGTTTTTCTTCGACATTCTTTCAGAAAAAACTGTAAATTTGTAAATATTTAAATTTAAAATGATTGACTCCAAAAGAAAAGATGGTCCTTAGGGGTTTTTAATGGCTTTTAACGTTCGCGCTGTTCTAGTCTTATCACTTTAATGTGCAGTCAGTAAATTAACCAAAATCTCTATGAGCTTTTCCGATCGTGACCCTACGAAAATATGTGTTCATGTGTCCAAAGCTCTTATATGTGTAATTTACGATTCACGAACGCTTCTAAGTTGATCTTGAATCCTAGGTGTGATTTTATATCTACTCAGTGTTTATTTACTTTTTCTTCAACATCCATGCTGGCACATCTGGAAGCTTGAATCCTAAATTGCACCCAGCTTAACTAGCGGTCATTTTCCTTAACAAGTGTGCTACATAGGTTTAAAAGAACCATTGTAATTATTTAGGCTAATCAAAAGGCAGTTGTTATAAGCATTAAAAGTATGGTTATTTGAAGGAATATGTATTATTAGGTAATATATATCTACATTACACTACAGACAATCCAATGCTAGATGCAGTTATATTACCGCACACTTCCACATAGCAACCCTAATTTCAATTATTTCTCGTTACCAATATGCTGTCAGATTCAAGCATTGCGGAAACAAAAAGGTGGAAGACATTATAGCGCTGAGGTTAGACGATTGATTGTGATTAGATTACCTCAGGAGACTGGATGATTGGTTGGTAACACTCCAGGTGGCAGGCGGATGAGATCACGCTAATATGACGATTACGGGGTTGATTCCATAGGAATGCAGGAAGGAAATTTTGAAATGGTACATAACTCACCGTAGAGGTGTGATTGCAAGAAATGGTAGGTGTAATGATAGCTATTTCGAGTTCATTGTGTTGCTTTGAGGCCAGACATTAGGTGCGTGCGATCTCCTGTTGGGTGTCTCAGTACTCTCAATAAATGTCATACTAACAGTGAATACGTGATAGCTTTTTTGAAACAAGGAGAATACATTTTTACGTGAATTTTGTATAACAGCGTTTCCATTCTTTTTTATCCGGCTGCCTCACAAGCAAGATTACGTTTTTTGTTAGGTTACGTATGTAACGGGTGATTTTTCAGAGGTATAGAACTTTAAATTGCAATAAAACAACGATGGATTATTCGAAAGATAATCTTGCGGCATTACATTTATATATGATTTCTGGCATATGACTGCCACGGCTGGCTCGGATGTAGTCCAATCTGGACGTCCAATTGTCGATAACTTTTTACAACATTTGTGGCCGTATATCGGCAATAACATGGCGAATGTTGTCTTCCAAATGGTCAAGCGTTTGTGGGTTATCCGCTTAGCTCCACAGAAAATAATCTTGCGGTGTTAAATCACAAGATCTTGGAGGCCAATTCACAGGTCCAAAACGTGAGTTGGTCTTTCAATAAATCGATTGTAGCACGAGCTGTGTGACATGTTGCGCCGTCTTGTCTTGACCACAGCTGCTGGACATCATGACTGTTCAATTCAGGAATGAAAAAGTTAGTAATCATAGCTCTATACGGATTACCATTGACAGTACGTACTGGCCATTATCGTTTTTGAAGAAGTACGGACCAATGATTCCACCAGTCCATAAAGCGCACCAAACAGTCAGTTTTTCTGGATGTAACGGTGTTTCGACATAGACTTGAGGATAAGCTTCACTCCAAATGCGGCAGTTTTGTTTGTTGGCGTAGCCATTCAACCAGAAGTGCGCTTCATCGCTAAACAAAATTCGCTTATGAAAATCGGGAACAACGTTTTGGGCCCATTCAACGAATGTACGCCTTGCTTGATCATCGTTTGGCTTCAGACCAAGGTTCCTTCCGCAAAATCTTCCATAAAGTGGATGGACACAGATCCAATTCCTGTGCTCGATGGCGGATGGACTCATTCGGGTATTCCTCAATGCTACGCTCTACAGTAGCAATAGCTTCTTCTGTACGCATCGTACGGCGTCTCTGGGCATGCGAGTTATCAATTAGAGTAAACGTGGTGCGAAAACGTTCCATGGTTAGTCCAATTAACTGCTCTGATGGATGATTTTGTCGACGTTAAAATGGACGTAGTGCGCGATACGTATTCCGCACAGAACCATTATTTTCGAAATAAAACTGTACAATTTGCAAGCGTTATTCAGGCGTGAGTCTATTCATGATGAATTGCTAAACCAAACTGAGAATAAATCACTTGACAGCTGTCAAATCGGTCGCCATCTTCAAAAGTAATGCCAACTTAAAGTTGTATACCTCGAAAAAAACACCCGTTATGTGGACAAGGGCGTACCCAGCTCAAAACCTTCAAAAATCATACCTACATGCTTAGTATCTTTCTTTTTATTCGCAATTCATTTATATAGAATCTTCCACGACGATTTGAAAATTCATATGGATATAGAAAACTACTAGGATTGCTTTTTTGAAACATTCAAACAAACGTTGCGCGAGATGCTTTTTTAAGTAATAGTTTATTCGTTTGCAATACTTGAAGCAACACTTGAGATAGTGTATGACATATAGCCAAGAATAGTTTTATAGAAAATGTTGAAGGATATGTACCTAGTTCGTTCTAGAATAATTTGAAAAATAAATTTATAATCTCCGAAACGCTAAGAGATCGGTTGAGTGGTGGAAAAGTTGCGTATTTTCATACGTATTTTAGAAAATGCATTTGAAAAGTCTTGACGCTTCCAGTATCTCCAGAGATTTACAAAAAAGGGAACGAACTTTCCCAAAATCGATTCAAATTTTTTCTGAATTTATTTGAGATAGGTTTTCACAATAAACTGCACATTAACGCTGCCAGTCTTTGTTCTCTGCAAGGTGGCATAAGTAGAACATTGTTATGATTCCCCCGGCTCAATGTATGCCATTTTTGGCATGTGCTTACATTTTTATAAAAAATGCTTCCTGTATCATATTATAGTCATTTATTTCATAGAATAACAAAGATGATAACATGTTACGCATGGATATATACTAAGTGACATATAAATCCGGACACCCGGTTTAAATGGTTTTCTTTTAATAAAAGTTGGTGAATGTATTTATCTTACTGTAAATAACAAGTGAAAAAATGTTCAGCCTTATCAGTTGGACATTCCGGTATTTATACTGCTTTTTTTTAATTCACTAACGCTCTAAAAATGAATATTTCAGCCGCAATAAAGAATCAACGTTGGCGAATTTTGATTCTTGACATCCTTTACGATCGGTTACGATGCCTAGAGTACGGAGACCTGTACGATTTCGTCAACTTAGTGAGTTTGATAGGGGCCGTATAGTGGGACTTCGGGAAGCTGGACTTTCTTTTCGGGCAATTGCAGTTAGAGTGCAAAGAAGTGTAGACACTGTGGTTAGGTGTTGTCAGGCATGGCTTCGAGAATGCCGTACGCAAAGAGCAAGGGGCACTGGACGCCGCCGTAGAACAACAGACCGTGAAGATCGCCGCCTAAGATTATTGGCCTTATGGGACCGTTTCTCCACTACCAGGTCCATTGCAAATGTATGGTTTGCAGAACACGGAAGACCTATTGGCATGCGAAGTGTTTACCGACGAATGAGAAGTTTTGGCTTGTTTTCATACCGGCCACACTGGGTCCTCCCTTTAACTCGAGAACACCGACGTAATCGCCTTGAGTGCTGCAGACTACGGTCACTCTGGGATCAGGAATGGAACAGTATTGTCTTTAGTGACGAGTCTCGATTTTGTTTAGGCATGCACGATGGTCGCGCCAGGGTTAGAAGGCGACGTGGTGAAAGGAGGAATCCACAGTTTTTTGTTGAAAGACATGTTCATCACACTGTTGGAGTTATGGTTTGCGGTGCTATAGCTTATGGTTCCAGGTCACTTTTAATCTTCATCAGAGGTAACATGAACGCGCAGCGTTATATCCACGAAGTTCTAGAACCCCATCTTTTACCCTATCTTGACACCCTGGCAGATCCAACTTTCCAACAAGATAATGCTCGACCACATGTTGCAAGAGTCACAATAGACTTCTTTCAACATAATGATGTCACATTGTTACCATGGCCACCAAGATCTCTCGACTTAACCCCCATTGAGCACGTGTGGGATATGATGGGTAGGAGATTGCAATTTGCAACGTCCTCTTCAGACTCTAGAAGCACTTCGAGAGGAGTTGGTGGTTGCCTGGAATGAGATACCACAGGAGGACATTGACCACCTGATCAGAAGCATGCCTAGGCGCGTTGGAGAATGCGTAGCACATCAGGGTGCATCCACACATTATTAAAGGTCAAAGGCTTTAAAGCAGTGCAATCATTTTGAAATTTTTATCATTTACTTATTATGCTTCATTAAGTACTTATACAAAATTTTATTAAAATAAAACTATTTAAACTGGGTATTCGGATTTATATGTCACTTAGTATAAAACTTTCAAGTGCCTAACTTCATACAGTTGGGTTAAGCACATCGAATGAGGAACAACATAATGTAACTCATTCATACAATTTTAGGGTAAAAAAAAATGTTTGTAATTTGTAGACAATGTAGATGTTTGAAAAGTTTTGTTTCGGACTAAAGCCAGGAAAAAATAAAAACGACAGAGTAAATTCGGAAATACAGTGGAATCCACTTATAGTGAACTTGCTTATAATGGAAACCCGTATATAATGGACACAACTTAAGGCCCTATAAATAATTGCTTGTAGAATCCTCAGATATTATAGACGCGCTTAAAATAACTGTTATGATTTGTGCTAATGCTTGTGGTACTGGAAAATGGAAACTATTGATAATAGATAAGTGAATGAATAGACATTTATGATCTAATTTTTTTGGTATTCACTGGCATTGCTACAAAGAATTTATGACCTTTTTTTATTGCAGGGAAATTTAAGAATCAAAAATGTTAAAACAACTCCCGTCGAATATGTTGGAAATAATAAAGCTTGGGTGACTTCACCAATTTTTGAAGAATATTTAAAAAAGTGGGACGCTGAACTGGTTAAGAAAAATCGTAAAATTTTGCTCTTGGTGGATTTTGATATTTGAGGTGTCTCTAGATTTGTTCTGACATTGTATATTAAGTCAAAATAACGGATATAAAATACAAATTCTAACAAGCAGACCATTTCTACTGGAATCGGCGGCATCTAGTGGGCACAGTGGTGACCCGGCTGACAATGCGAACGGGGACATGTTACCAACACACAGCTTACTATTTTCACTTTCATAGGGGGTCGATTCTAATTTCGAAAAATTTCAACATTAAAATTTCTATTTCTCGGGTCCAGGCGGCTTGATAAATTTTTACATTTGAGGTGCTCTCATATTCGTCTTGATTGCACAATAAAGATTCATTATTTCCAGTTGAGCAGTCAGCAAACTTTACTTTAGCGACGATACTAAACATGAGAAAGACCTGAAGTTTTCTTAATTTGAAATAACTCTCACTGTTATAAAAAGTTTTTCCAAAACATTGGACAAACATTTAAATGGTCATTCTTCGAAGTATTCTAAACTATATTTAGTTCTTTGAACAATTTTCAAAAAACCGCAAATGGCGAGCTTTTGTGAACGATGACTTAGGCCCGTATCGTCAGTCATCCCTACAATTGTAGGGCGCGTTTATGGCCTCCTTGATTGTCATACTCCTTTCTCTCCTTCAAAAATTTCTAGATTACACTTGTCCCGTGTCAGCATCAGCTCTCTCCTATTGTGAAGATATGTTTTCTTTTTAAATTGTAGGAAATTTCAGGCTGATAAAACATGATATAACTCAAAAGCAAACACAATTTGATGCAAATAGATGTTTGTGACATAACCTCAAAATAGAGTTCTGACATGGAGAAGTAGAAAACTATGACAATCAAGGAGGCCATAAAGGCGCCCTACAATTGTAGGGACGACTGACGATACGGGCCTGAAATGTTTTTATATCTACACCTATCTTTTTCTGAATCTTATGAACCTCAAGTATATCCACCCACTTCGCTCAACCTCTAATTTGTATTATTGAGTATATGATGGTTCACTGAGTAGTTCGTCAAGGAGATTGACTCACGATTTATTACTCATTGGTATACAACAGACATGTAATGACAAACTGACATAAATGAGAAAGACGAATTGCAGTTGATATTATCGCGAGTTCCGCCTTTTGAAACGAATTGACAAATCTCTTTTCATTGATACCTCCAACGAAGGCGTAGGAAGTATAGAGTCAATCTACTTGACGTCATTTTTTATTGAGATATCCACAATAATTTCATTTTCCACTGGAATTGTGAACGATTAACTGTAATCAAAGGAAGTAACTTAGGGGAAACAAATGATATTTGAATGAGTTCGGCACCTTACAAAGAGGATATGGTAATCTTGCATTTCAGGCAGAGCTAAAAGTAACTAGTCAATTTGAACAATTTCAGTAGGTTAAAAGTGCACGCACATTGATGTAGAGAAAGCGGCAGTCGACAATGCTTGACATGCGATCTCTTTCTGACTTCATTGTTTTGTATTTTTGACGTCTTAATAATAGATAACAATAATAACCAGCTTAATAGAAAAAAAAACAGAATGTTATTTTCGCGCGACTATAATCGCGTACCTTCCCCTCAATGGGTATACACCTGAAGAAGCATGGAATGTATTTTTTTCAGACAGAAGTGTCATTTGTCATTTTGGGAGGTATGTATGTTTGAAATTAAGTGGTTTTGCGATAACCATCACAGTCAAAATCGACTTAGGGCAGTCGTTGGTTTTGACCTTACCATATATGAAAGCAATAAATGATCTTGTAATTGGTCAAACAACTTCAAATTGAATTCATGTGACATTATTTACAACAAATGTATAGATAACGATGATGCAAGAAGAATACAAAAAGTTAGTCCAAACAAACTGATTAAATATGAAAGATAGACAAGAAGTGCATAACGCATGCTTGTATCCAAAGTTTGTGACCATGAACACTACTTCAAATTTATATAGCAAGATTACCCTTCGCCAAGATGTACACAAAGTAATTATAACGTCTATAACTATAATCACATCACCAGCTCATCTCCAAAACAATTAATGTTGTCCCTCAGTACTTAAAATTCAAATCGCTACATTCTTTCACCAAATACTACTCCACGTTTCTGAGATCTCGCTACAGAAATGTAAAATGTTAAATATCTAAATAGCTCATTTTTATACTTTGTATAATCTCAATATCCACCTATATGTACGAGCCTCTTCTCACTTCAGTTGGCCCACTTCAAGATTTGTACCAAAATATGCCTTTATAAACTAAACATGACGAACCTACTTACTTCTAACACAATTTATTTTCTCAAAAACATTTTAGATACACTCTAGTCGTAAAAATACATATCTGAAATCACTTAAATCTATAACTAATAGAACATCTGAATAAATAAACAACGTGCGAATAAATGCGCGAAATTAACAAAGCAACAGTTGAAAGATTACCATTATGTAACATCACCTTTATTTTTTATTACGGCTGAAATTCTTTGGGGCATAGTGTTAACCAAGTTTTGGCAAAAATTTTGTCTCAGTGCGGTGATTGTACGAGCAGGATGTTGTCGTAGAACCTCATCTCGTGCCACAAAGTTTCAATAGGTGACAGATCTGGACTGCTAGAAACCCATTTCAAAAGTGGTACATTATTTTCTTCGATTAAATTTATAGCCTTTTTTGAGGTATGGCACGCTGCACCATCTTGCTGAAACACAAAATCTTGGCCGGATGTCAAACATTCTTCCATCACTGGTAAAAGCGATTCTTCTAAAATTGCCAAATATTTGTTTGCATCCACATTTCCATCGATAAAATGTAGTTTTCCTACTCCTTTTAATGACATACTGCCCCAGACCATAATGGATGCTGTAAATTTCACTTTTCTCTTCAGACAGTCAACATGGAATACTTCATTTTTTGCGAATAACTCTACTGCGGCTATCACCAACACAAACTTCGAATCGGGCCTCATCACTCCATTGCATTGCACACCATTGTTGAGGTGTCCATTGTCTATGTTCTTTAGCCCATCTAAGCCGATTTTTCTTTTGCAGTGGAGTTAATAGTGGATCTTCTTCGGCCTATAAACAAGATGTGCAACTTTAGGGTTTTTACTTCACTTTTTGTTATAGGAAAACTTACCTTGCAAGTGCTAAATCCCACAGAGAACTTAATTGTAAATAATTGGCAGGACTGTTTTTCACGATTATTCTTCTTATGCTCTTCGGTCGGCATTTGTGATATTACTTTTTTCACATATCGTGGCTTAATATTAACTGAACCAGTTACGTTATATTTTCTAACAATATTTCTCACACTGTACCGCGGTAAGTCTAACAAAGTTACAATTTCTGAGTTTGATTTCCCAGAATTAAAAAAATTAATCATCAGTAACCGAATTTTCTCACTAACAACCTTTCCTCCACCCATTTTGAAAACCTTAACTACCCAAAACTATTTTAAACGTATTCTGACAGCTGTGATTAATAAAAACAATTGTCATGGTTTTTATTTTTCACAGCCACCTATGCGTTATAGACTTATTTTGCATTGAAATGAAAATAGGTTGATATACTGTAATTGCAACATATGTTATTTTTATGCTGCAAATTTGATTAGGGAGTGATAAAGTTGGTGTTTTCTACTATATATTATCAAAATATTCATTGTTAATATTTTAAACCTATAACACCCTGCTACATTTTTGTTATTTGTGTTTGATAAGAAAAAACTAAGATTTAAATAGTTGGGCCAACTGAAGTGGGAAGGGGCTCGTATATGTTTACATCTATCTCTCATTATATTTTTTCCTTTTTTTCCTTTCTATTTGTATTCACTCAATCTTTTCTTTCGTTTAACAGATTAGTTACGTCACGACTTTGAAACTGCTACTTATAAATGGATACTATTCTTATATGTTACCTTATTTTCATATCTCTATATTTTAAGCTTAAATTTATATAAAATGTTGAAGTTATGTAGGTTAAGTGGAAGACCAGCTAATCCCTAGGAATGAAAACTGAACTTCGCCTTTTTCAGTTAGGAATTCATATCTTTGTACCCTGCTATTAACGAGTAAAGATGATTATTATCATTAATATTAAATATTCTGACAAGGAAGACTAAAACATAATAAATTAGAAACTTAGATTTTTTAAGACGATTTAACGTATGCATCACGTCTTGCTTGCTCTTGTTTCCACCCAAAAAAAGTGTGTTACTGCCTCCTGTATTGCCGCCTACATACATTTAAGTGAAGAAAAAGAAGTAGGTAAGTAACAATAACAGCGCTACTTTGTATGCAAGAAGCAGCCAACAAACAAGTGATGTCACCATTCCATAACAATGTAACAATGACATTCTTCGTTTATGACACTCAATCTGATTTTTTGTCGTATCGTAAAATCTGGTGCGTGTTGGATTTTTTCACAGATAGCAGCGACGCGTTATCATCCGTAATCAAACAAAATGGATGTGAATATTTAAAAGGACATTCGAACATGTCAAGCTTTGAGGGTACCAAAAACTTTTTTGTATTATAAAGTACGAGCATCATAATTTACGATGGATATCTAATTTATAATAAATAATGCATAGTGGGTTATCCAGTGTAAAGCTTGCCAACCTTGTATCCTTGTCCCAAAGTCCCCTTGTCTCCAACATTATCAACTAGCCACTTTTAAAATCACCCTACCGGTATATTGATATCGAAGATTGGATGCTATTAGCTATTAAGACAGAGAACAAGAACAGGACTTCAGAAAGAATAGGTATGTTGTATAGTAGTGGTAATTTTTGCAGTAATAAATATACTATGTGACATATAAATCCGAACACCCAGTGTTCACAGTACGAGTCGCGGCATGGAATGTTTGCGAAAAATAGAACTCATTAACGTGTTAGGAGCAGAAGAATCTAAGGTCATGTTTGACGTTTCGGTCAGCTATCAACTAATAATATACCAGGTGTTTCAGATTCAAAGCACGAGACGAGAAAAGAGAATTTTTTCCAAAATCGTTTAAATTCTTCCTTGACTTTATTTGTAGTGGAATTTTAAAACAAACTGCCGTTCACCATCGCCACTTTTTCTCTTCTACAAGATGGCATGATTAGAATTTCAATATAGCATTTCATTTCCTGTCCTCCAACATCAACTTTATTTTTATTAAAGACGTTATAATGGATTTTTGCACAGGTGCATAGAGTTTTCAATTCTGATTAGACAAATGTCATACAGTGACATTGCCAAACCTTAGTTATTTAGAAAAAAGCAGAATTTCCTAGGAAGGCCTTGAAATTATCATATAGTCATTTCTTTTGCATGCCAAATTTATCCTGACTCTATTTGAGATGTTGTCGTTGTTACTTATATTACAGCTATAAATACAGCTTGGAAAGAATTAAAACGAACTTGGGAAAATTCGGATTTTCCTTTCTCTGGAATTACTTTGAATTTTGAGACTTTCTGGGCCGCATTTTGTTAGTTACCTAAATACGGAACTTTGCCCCAACGACCTCGTATTTCTTACCCATTGCGGGATCACAATGGTGAAAAATATCAAGCATGGTCATGGACAGTGGTCTGCAGTCATGAAAGCACTACTGCAAGATAATTGTTTTTTTTAGGAAGGATTGAACTGTACCATATTCCTATGTCCTAGACAGTGAAGTGGCTTGCTTCAGCCGTTGAGTCCAAATGAACATAACCATTGTTGAATCGAAAACCTAATCGTGTCGAACTGCGTACACCCAGAGCTGGCCGATACGACCGCTCCCTTGTCTGGAGGGTGTCTAGATTGTGGAACAATCGATAAGAGGCAGGTTTTTCCAGTTCTACCGACCGTAGGCCGTTCAAAAGTCGGATCAACAAAATTTCTTCAAGATGCCTATAGCAGCCGCAGTGTCTTGGCATTTAGGCTTCTGCCTGCGCCGCTGTTTCGGTATAAAAAAACAACTTAACAACCGTGCAATCTACAAATAACATTATCATTGCAAATGTTTATCGAAATTGCAAGTTTATATCTAAAAATGATGGCTATAGCGCATAAGTAAAGCCATCCTATTACATTTAATAGACGTTTCGCCATTTTCACTATCGTTATTTCTGTTGTATATGAAAAACCAGTTTGCACGCCTCTGTATCTTCTTCGAGGTCGGCATCGACGGTACTCTCACTATGCCGCTCCTTTTAAGTCGAAGACTGCTGCATATCTTTGTCCCTGTTCGTTGATACTACCTACCCATTTGGATACAAGTATAGTTCCTCGTCAATGCCTATCGGTTTCTACGGAACTCTACGTTGGATTACACAGTCTAACGCCATTTTTGCAAAAACTATGTTTTATGATCATGCACAATGAAGACTTGTGTCAACTAGCGGATTAGATTTCATTAGTTTATATATCATTTTTATTTTATTCACAATATGTCTTCAATTAGGTTGCCATTATTTTCTGGACATAAATATGACCTTCTAACAGAAGAATTCAAAACATCACGCAGAATTCTTGGTGTACTCATACTGAATGCTTCCATCACACATTTTTCTAGCTGCTTTTCAGTTTCAAAAATATGCCAATAAAGTTCGTTTTCAATAAAAGAAACAAAAAATTCCAGGGGATTTAAATTCTGGGAACGTGCTGGCCAAGACACTTCACCGGCGGTTCCAAACCACCTTCCAGGAAATCGCTGAGGAAAATACTCTCGAAATCTCCTAGAGTTACCGTACTGCAATAAATAAATGGACCCAATATTTTGGTAAATATACCATTAGTGACTATACCTTGGTCGGACTATATTATTTTTGAAGGGAAATTAAAATCTTCACACGTTCGTGTACACCACTCACAAAAATGCTGTCGCTGTTTGCTATTCCTGGTCAAAGTTCTTGGCAAATTGACGAATTCATACGGGTGATATCTATTTTGATACAAAATAAATTGGGCTGTAGACTTGGCTGCTCGTACATTTTTCTTAATTTGCCTAGTTGATATCTCAGCGTTCTCAGCAACAGCTTGTAGAACACTATTCTGAGTTTGCTCTGTAGTTTCCTTCTTTCGATACGTAACAGGTTTTTGGAATGAACCATATTTGGCTGCCTTCTTTCGGGAAACTGATCAATATATACTAAGTGACATATAAATCCGAACACCCAGTTTAAATGGTTTTATTTTAATAAAATTTTGTATAAGTAGTTAATGAAGCATAATAAGTAAATGATAAAAATTTCAAAATGATTGCACTGCTTTAAAGCCCTTTGACCTTTAATAATGTGTGGATGCACCCTGATGTCCTACGCATTCTCCAACGCGCCTAGGCATGCTTCTGATCAGGTGGTCAATGTCCTCCTGTGGTATCTCATTCCAGGCAACCACCAACTCCTCTCGAAGTGCTTCTAGAGTCTGAGGAGGACGTTGCAAATTGAGAAATCTCCTACCCATCATAACGTGCTGTGCTCAATTGGGGATAAGTCGGGAGATCTTGGTGGCCATGGTAACAATGTGACATCATTATGTTGAAAGAAGTCTATTGTGACTCTTGCAACATGTGGTCGGGCATTATCTTGTTGGAAAGTTGGATCTGCCAGGGTGTCAAGATAGGGTAAAAGATGGGGTTCTAGAACTTCGTGGATATAACGCTGCGCGTTCATGTTACCTCTGATGAAGATTAAAGGTGACCTGGAACCATAAGCTATAACACCCCAAACCATAACTCCAACAGTGTGATGAACATGTCTTTCAACAAAAAACTGTGGATTTCTTCTTTCACCACGTCGCCCTCTAACCCTGGCATGACCATCGTGCATGCCTAAACAAAATCGAGACTCGTCACTAAAGACAATACTGTTCCATTCCTGATCCCAGAGTGACCGTTGTCTGCACCACTCAAGGCGATTACGTCGGTGTTCTCGAGTTAAAGGGAGGACCCAGTGTGGCCGGTATGAAAACAAGCCAAAACTTCTCATTCGTCGATAAACACTTCGCATGCCAATAACTCTTCCGTGTTCTGCAAACCATTCATTTGCAATGGACTTGGTAGTGGCAATAATCTTAGGCGGCGATCTTCACGGTCTGTTGTTCTACGGCGGCGTCCAGTGCCCCTTGCTCTTTGCGTACGGCCTTCTCGAAGCCATGCCTGACAACACCTAACCACAGTGTCTACACTTCTTTGCACTCTAACTGCAATTGCCCGAAAAGAAAGTTCAGCTTCCCGAAGTCTAACTATACGGCCCCTATCAAACCCATTAAGTAGACGAAATCGTACAGGTCTCCGTACTCTAGGCATCGTAACCGATCGTAAAGGATGTCAATAACCAAAATCCGCTAACGTTGATTCTTTACTGCGGCTGAAATATTCATTTTTAGAGCGTTAGTGAATTAAAAAAAAGCAGTATAAAAACCGGAATATCCAACTGATAAGGCTGAAAATGTTTTCACTTGTTATTTACAGTAAGATAAATACATTCACCAACTTTTATTGAAATAAAACCATTTAAACTGGGTGTTCGGATTTATATGTCACTTAGTATAATTTTTTTGCAGTAGTTTTAGTATGTTTGTACAATAAAATGTATCATGTCAGTATGTCGAACTTTTATTCATTGCTAAAATTACCGCCTGGCATCTTTGACGATAACAATACTCGATGACAGGTACTTAAAAAAATAAAAAATCAGAAGAAACGCATTTTTTCTTATAACCAAGAAAATAAATGTAACGTGTGACAAATCATTAAATTCGTACGAAAAAATGCTATTTGATACAGGGTGTACTTTTTTGGACCATACAAAAAAAATAAAGTTGATGGTGGTTTTTCAAAAACGAACCCTCGGGCACAAAACTGAAAAATACCATTATGTAGCTCCTAAAAAGTGCCAATGGAAAAGTTTCATTAATTTTTTGATATTTCTTCATGGGTAAGAAAAAATTTTAAATGAATTTTTCGTCCTTGACATAGTAGTAACATTGTGTGAAAATTTCGTTCAACTGTGAGTGGTTCTCTCTAAGTTATAGATGAACTAAGGATTATCGGACAGACAGACATTTTCGAAATTCTGGGCAGCAAAAGGAAAAACATGTTCTACATTTTTCGCAGCTTCCGTTGTATTTTTGAGCATTTAAAGCATATGTTGCATTCAATTTCAACTAAGTTGTGTCTTTTAATACATTTCCACACCGCACTTCTCCGAGAAATAGTTATTTATTATACAAGGGCGAAAAGTACTAGATTTTAGCTTGAGTTTGTATTGTCGCCCATCGTATTTTTCCCGTGTATACTCGTATTACACAATTTCTTTCTGTGACGGGAAAAACAACGATTTAATATTTAAAAATTGTATTATTACAATATTTAAGTCAGAAAATTATCGATCTGACATTTGAATTTTGAAGTTAGTATGGTGTCTTGTACTTATAGCGACAATTAGACCTGCGTTGCTAAGGAAACTTTTAAAGTAATCAAATAGCTGTCAATTTAATTTTGTGATTTGATTTACAAATTGCGAGCTCAGTGGTTGTTTAGAATCTAATTTTAATACTATAAAGTAAAAAATGTATGATTCCGGGTTTTCTTTGACTCCACCGGAAGTAGCCAAAGTAGCATCACAAAAATTATTGCCAACTAAATCGCGGAAAAATTACGAAACCGCGTATTCAAGATTCATGGAATGGATAAAAAAACATGCAGTTGTTTGTCGGAGCCGGTGTTATTGATTTATTTTTAGGAATTGGCACAACAACAAAAGCGATCATCAGTGTGGTCGAATTATTCAAGGATTAAAAGTATGTTACGATCCAATAACAATGTAGACACCTCAAAATATTTCAAACTAATTACATTTCTGAAACAAAATGGGAAAGGTTACAAGCCCAAGAAAGCTGCGGTTCTTACGTGTACCCAAATTCGTGATTTTTTAAATAATGAAGTTTATTTCATGGCCAAGGTTGTTGTTGTATTTGAGATTGCAGGAGGTTGACGAATTTGTGAAATCAGCCAAGATTCTGGAACTTTATTAATTGTGGAACAAATGTACACATTCGTCCAGCAGAGCAGCAAAGGATCGCCGCATATCACAATGGAAAATGTATCAATCAGGTTTGTGTGAATAAAAAAATTTTATAAGGTTCCCGAAACAGTGGCTAATTTTCTTCAACTTCAAAATGCTAACTCATATACAGGTCATTCATTTCGAAGATCGTCTGTTACACTTTTAGTTGAACCTGGGGGAGACTTGATGACACTAAAGAAACATGGCGGTTGGAAGTCATCAACGGTCACTGAAGGGTATGTTGATGAATCGATAGCACACAGGACAGAAATAGCTAATACAGTGTTTAAAACGTGTGGTAGTGCTGAAATAACACCGGATGTGCGACCAAGTACATCAACGGGAGTTGTGATGGCAGAAGAGCATAAAAAATTTCAACACAAGAAAATTGGACTGTTGTACCGAATAGTTTAAGGAACGTGTCATTCATGCAATGCACATTCAATAATTGTACTTTTCATATAAAGGAAATGTAACCTTATTGTATAATGAAATATTCTAAAATTAAATATCTACATTTGCTTATACAATATCCGGGAAAAAGGTACTCATCTTTTCTCCAGGAAAAAAGTAATTTAATAAAAGGTGACGTTTTGTTACCTGTCAACAGAGATACAAACTTTTTTCCCGTCACAGAAAAAAATAAGATTTAAGTACAATCTCTTCAATTTCTAACAATAAATTAAAACTCCATGAAACACGTTGGTATTAGTCGAATTTGATATTGAAAATTGCATATAAGTTTATTTGAAAAATAATCTGTACGTTGTCGCCGATCGGCTAAAACATTTTGTATTAATTACTTTTTGTGTTATTTTCCATGCTTTGGAAATATTGCCACAGTTTTTCGAAAAACCCTGTGGGCGATCTCATTTATATTATACTTAGAAACAATAAAGAACGAAACGTGAACATCTCTTTCAAAATACATCTCAAGCCTACACTGTGCTGAGGAGTTGCCAAATAGCACGAAACAGCTGTTCATGGTTGGCCGTCTGTGGTTGTTCGCTATATTACTAGTTTATATCTACATACTACAGCGTTTATTGTAAAAAAGTCCTATTGAATGATGTCGTGATGTGTGAATTCATGGTAAATGTCAGTTCGTGCTTAATCCTCATTACTTACAGTTCGTAAAAAATGTGTGAGGTAAGCGAGCATCAGGTGAACGAAAGGCCATATTTGATTGTCTATAATTCACTGTTTCTCTGAGTATTCGCCAGATAATGAACTTGTTAATGGTAGGTTAGCATGCATTCGATTATCTAGCTGAAATTTTAAATTAATCGAAACTATTTATTTTTTAAAATTTTCATTGACCTTTTTATTTGACCTTAATAAGATAAGTGAAGATGCCGTTGTTCCGTATAGAGATTGTCGTTGATTTGAATCATTAGATCAATAAGATACACATATTCTGAAATTCGTGAAAAAATAATGTCTATTAAAACAGAAAAATCCAGTCATGAGCCTTACATCATATCTAGGGTTTCAAAATCATGCCCAATTTTAAAGAATTAGTGAACTCTCAATATCGAGGGAGGAAAAAAATTGAGAAAAGAAGAAATGGTTAACTAGCACACGGCAGTTTTAAAACTGAAACAGAAATCAATTTTTAGAATTGTGGAACATTTAAATTTCGTTGGATTTAAAAGGTGATGATTTTATTTACAGTGCGTGCTTGCAATTGTTGATCAGTGCTTTGTATAGATCTCTATTAGGCTTATTTATTTTATTGAATAATTATGTAAATAAGTTCATTCTGTATTGCATCCGTTTCCATTCTCAGCATGTACATACATCCAAACACAATGACAATACGTATGAAAATATCGTGTTCCAAATTCCAAAACCGCCGCATTGTTGGACCATTAGGTACTTAATCCATGATATATGCAAATAAACAAGTATCTGCACTCGTGTTCATTGAAATCGAAAGTTATTATATAAGCAGAGTTCAACAAATCTACTTAATATAAACGCGAAATATTTTTATAGGTGTATCCATGGGACTGTAGACGTTCGTCTACTTTCACCTACTAAACCAACTAGAAGAAATGCATTAAATCACATTAAGCTCCATATAATCAAAATATTATGGTCAAATCTGATTTATGCTTTTCATCGAAAGCAAAATGCGACGTAAAAAGTTGAAAGTATGTAGTCAGGCGCCTAGAAAACAATAATTGGTATGAAAAATTGAAAACTGTTCCATTGCACTATAGAAGGTATCTTCAATTATGTTTATTTTTATCATTTTTTCATTTAAATTGTTCAATGATGTAACAATAATTAACAGAAGGCACCTCAATTTCCTAATGGCAGAAGTCCACTAGATTAATTAAATATTTATTTTTTGTATAAATTCAATTAATTCAATTTGAAACCCTTACTTTATTTAAATTATCTAACACGCTGTGCGCTTGGCATATATTATACAAATTAAAAACGTAAATTTTGCTTCTGTATACATTCAAAGTACTTATATCGTAGGATAAGAGTGAAATACGAGAAGAAGGATAGGAGACGTAAGATGAGACATTTTTACATCATATGCTATTATAATCATTATTGGATATTATATACAGGAGGCTTCAATTGTGGAGGATGGATTTGAACATCACTAGCTGATCAAAATCTACTCTAGTGACTGATCCTCGGTGTGTTTAAGAGACTTGTGCGCCTGCTGCAGGCGTGTTGACACACTGCCCTTTTGTAACATCTTCCAAAGTATGTCATCTAGAATGCAGTATGAGAACTGCCAGGACTTTTTATACATTATTCTCAAAAAGTATGGATACATCAGAGTATCTCGAAAAATACGTTTTCTAGGGAAAAATGTTGTACAGCAAAGCTGTAGATTTAGAAAAGCATCATCTAGTGGTAACTTGGAATGTGCCCTTGATTATATTCAAGGTCATTTGAAGGTTAAGATAGTTTTTTTAAACGGTGGCCCCTATCATCGATACCGAAAATACAAAGAGAGTACAATGCATCTCGAAAACTATACTCCTAGAGAACAATCTTGTAGAGCAAAGTTGCTAGGTTTAAAAAATCATCGAATGGTGACGTTGAACGTTACCTTAACCACGATCGTAAAGGTTTCATGAGGATAGTGGATTTCGTGGGACGCAAAATTACTGTTTTGGAAGCGAAATGTTTCGCTTTCTTTGCATTCCCGGAAACATATATCTGACCTTCAAATATCCTTGTAGACCATGGTCAGATTCATTGGCAAGGATATACTGGAACGTTAATATTCGCAATTCAAGAATAGAAAACAGATGGTTCCCGTTAAAAAATAATTTGATCTTCAACTAACTCGGATGGTCATAGTCAAGGTCATAGACACAATGTGTCAAAAATTGGGGTTTCCATTACGGAAAATTAGCTTGCCTTCTAAATGACATTGAAGGTAGTACTCAAGTTTGTTGTTTTCAACGTCACCATTTGTTAACCGTTTTTGAAACTTGTGACTTTGTTCCACGACGTGTTTCCTTTTGAAACGTATTTTTCGAGATACTTTGTCGTTTCAACTTTTCTGACTCACTCATTTACCCATAAAGGTCATGGCCAAGATTTGTGGTGTCCAAAATAAGGGTTTTCATTAATCAAAACTGTCATGACTTTCAAAAAATCTTGAAAGTGTAGTCAAGGACGCGTTCAAGGTCACCATTAGACGACCCCTTTTTCCTACCTTACTTTACAACTTTGTTCCACAATACTTCTTGAGATATTTTGATGTATGTATACTTTTTGGACACCCTGTGAGTCTCCTTCATTCTAATTTAAGGATAATATGGCTTTTACTTATTCGGGTGAACTCAGCAGTCCGTATGCTAGTACTGTATCTATGTATGTATCTAATCTACATGATTCAGTTTTATTTTCAATTTGACTTCTATAGAAACTTTCGTGCATAAAGCCAACGATTGAAGACAGAGTTTACGTTGCTCCATTAGCCTTAATAATTCTCTGTTCAATGAGGCCGTTTTGTGCTTACCGATTTGTGATTCGCTATGAGTTGATTATCGTAAGTTAACAGAAGTTCTCTAAGATCGAAATTCTCGCACAACAACGCTAAAAGGTCCGGATGATAAGCTGGAATTGACCAATTCATTTAAGATTCAAGTATAATCTCCACTTTTAGGGATTATACACTACCCGTAATTATGTGATAAGGGTTTTGTTGATCTGCATATACTGAACATTAAAATATATAAAACAATAGTATATATTTGAAACAAAAAACCTAGGATACCATGCTGGAAGATTCAAACGTGAACTGAGATTATATGTACGTAACAAAAACTCAACTTTAAGATATAGAATGTTTCTCGGGTTAAAATTTTGATAAGCAGCCTTAGTTGAACATATTGCTCGTTTATGTTTCGTCGTCTGTTAAGGTCGCACCAATGTTACACCTGAAAAGTTTGAGATGCTTTGGATTCAGAACCCTATTCAACCTCTCGCTGTTATCTTCACATGACAGACTTTTTGTAACATATCCAAAAATGGTCTAGTTGATTCAGCGTTCTCTACAAGAATCTGTTCTTAACCCTTTGGCCCATATTTTTATATGAAATTTGTTTATTGTAAATTGAAATAGTATTAGTGAATATCAAAATAACACTTCAAATGTCATACAGTATATTATCACTAGTATTACCGGTCATCATATGTAGTATAAATGGCAATACTGGCCCGATGATGTCTCTGTAATGAAGACATTCGACCTATAACCTGACTCCGTATCCCCGATTTGCCAAAGCACTGTATTTAGACTATTAACACTATTGATTACATATCCCCACCAGGTAACCGTAAACCGGTCCTGTAATTTACACGCCTCATGATGCCCCAGATGTGTAATACTCGTAGACTATATGGCTGTTGTCCTGGAGGATACGCTCCTACCAGGAAAGTGGCAGAACAATCTTTGTTATATTTGGTACATAATACCCGTAACCATACCTGCGTTCCCACCGGCTGAGCTACTCCATTGACTATCATTTCATTACTGATAAAGAGCCTATATCATAGGCAACCAGTAATTACACTGATCAACAGCCAAAAAATATCCTAAATAAAATCAACAAAATGTTACTATTTTTAATGTGCTAAAACCGGAATGGCACTTATTTTTTCAATCTTAGTTCAAGTTTTAGAGATACGGTAATTATATGTGTTCCTGCTGTGACAGTGTTAATATACTGTAATTCACAAGAATGCACGTGCTACATTTTTATATTCGGCAAGGAAAGATGATGTAATCGGCATGATTGTGTTACGTTATACATACGTGTACATTATATTGTTTTATATTAGCCATTTTTTCCTCAGTTGGCTGACAGCGTTCATGCAAGGTGTCTCGAAAGTGTGTAAACAATCCAGATCAGTTTTGTTACGTGTGTGGTGATGTGACTTTTGCGTCTCAGAGACGGTCTATTACTCCGCTAATAACAAAGGCATATCAGCTTTATTTCGGTTGTAAACTAGGTGATCAAGACAAACAGTGGGCACCCCACATCTGCTGTAATACTTGTGCTTCAAGTCTGAGGAGCTGGTTAAATGGCAAAAAACGGTCTATGCGCTTTGCTGTCCCAATGGTTTGGAGAGAGCCTACAAATCATATTAATGAT